>JAXBDA010009544.1:0-12320 GCA_036023075.1 Gaultheria prostrata
GGGGGCGGGGGGGGAGGGGGTAGGGAGATGGGCCTGCAAAGGTGAAATTGACAAGTGATTGGGGGCCGATATAGATGGGAAAGGTTAAAAATCTTGTCCACCGATCGGCAGTCACGGAAGTAAAACAATTTACCGACATTTTGAAAGAAAATCATTTTCAGCCATATCATGGAAAATATTGTCCCGCGGAAAATGATTTTCAAAACTTTTATCCAACCAAACAAAAGAAAAAAAGTAAATACAAAATTATTTTACATCCAAACTGTTGAGATCTTCAATCATATCTTCTTGAATGAAGTTAAGCTTTGAGACGAAGAAGAAATGAGAGAGTAGAGAGAGAGAAAGTGAGGAAAGATACTTTGTATTTCTGTTAAATTAACAGAAATACAATGTATCTTTAAATTAACAGAAATACAAAGTATCTTTCCTCTTTATCTAATTTTCATGCTCAAAGACCATTTGACTTGCTTCATATGGATGTATGGGGCCCTGCTCCCGCTTCCTCCTTTAGTAGTTACAAATACTATCTTGTTGTTTTAGATGATTTCACAAGATATATTTGGTTGTTTCCCATGCACTATAAGTCTGATGTCAAAGATATTCTTACACAGTTTTGTGCATATGTTAAGACTCAGTTTGATTTTGTCATCAAGTCTTTTAGATCTGATAATGGAGGTGAATTCATAAATAGATATCTATCCCAATTGTTTCTTCATTATGGCCTTGTTCATCAAACACCATGTCCTAATACACCAGATTAAAATGGTAGAGCAGAGAGAGTTCATAGACATATAATAGAAACTACTCTTACTCTTCTGAATCAAGCTTCTATGCCTATTACATTTTGGTTAGAAGCACTCATTACTAGTGTGTATCTTGTCAACAGACTACCACATTCTGCTATCAACTTTCAAGTTCCTTATTGCCTTTTGTTTCATCAAAAACCATATTATAATGCCCTTAAACCTTTTGATTGCCTTTGTTTTCACTGGTTAAAACCTTATGTCTCCCACAAGTTCTGTCCAAAGTCTACTTCATGTGTTTTCTTGGGCTATTGTCCTACTTCTAAGGGGTATAGGTGCTATGACCCTGTTCTAAACAAAGTTTACACTTCTAGACATGTGAAGTTTGTAGAGTCTGTTTTTCCTTACTTGTCTCTCACCAAATCATCTTTTGATACTTCATCTCATTCTCTTTTCACCTCTACTCAACAGTTTGATATTTCATTGGCTTCTGATACAGATGTGTCTCTCTCTATTCCATCTGTTCCCATTACTACTGACATACCTTTTTCTCCTCTGTCTGTCCCTTCTTCTTGTGTTTCATCATCACTGCCTGTTTCCATTACTCCTAATTCTGTCACACCTGTCTCCTCTCCTGCACTTATGTCTCATGTTTCTTCTATTCCTGTTCCTAGACTTCCTGATCCTCCTTGTCATCCCATGGTTACTAGGTCTAAGCATGGTATATCCAAGCCTAAAACTCCTTTGTCTCTTTCTCTTGTCACTACTTCTGATACTTCTGAACCCAAGTCATTTCCTGAAGCTGTTAAGTCTGTGAATTGGCAAAAAGCAATGTCTGCTGAATATGATGCCTTGTCTCAAGGTACTTGGACACTGGTGCCTCCTCTTTTACATGTTAATGTGATTGGCTACCACTAGATATTTAAACTTAAAAAACATTCAGATGGCTCTATAGCTAGATTCAAAGCCTGGTTGGTTGCTAGAGGGAATCAACAAACTGAAGGTTTAGACTTTACTGAAACCTTTAGTCCTGTTGTGAAACAACCAACTTTTAAATTTGTAATTGCTTTAGCTGTGCATTTTGGTTGGCCTCTCAAACAACTTGATGTCTCTAATGCCTTCCTCCATGGAGTTATCCAAGAGGATGTTTACATGAAGCAACCCCCGGGCTATGTTGATCCTTAAAGACCACAATTTGTCTGTAAACTCAATAAAGCACTGTATGGACTTCGTCAAGCTCCAAGAGCTTGGTATGCTCTTTTTTCTAGTCATTTATAGCAGCTTGGTTTCCATAACAGTCTAGTTGACACCTCTCTGTTTATGCTGTCTCATGGATCAGACATCACATATGTACTCATATATGTGGATGATATTGTTGTGACTGGAAACAATTTTGTTTTTATCTCCACTTTGCTATCTCACCTTCAATCCAAATTTGCTCTCAAGGATCTTGGGGACTTACACTATTTCTTAGGCATTGAAGTTTTAACGAATTCAGATGGTCTCTTTCTTACTCAACATAAGTATGCAGTGGAGCTTCTTAGCAAAGCAAGTATGCTTGACTGCAAGCCAAGCTTGTCTCCATCCTCTACTAAGCCTTCTAATGTAGATGATACAGTTCCTTGCTCAGATGCTAACCTCTATAGATCCCTGGTTGGATCTCTTCACTACTTTACTATCACCAAACCAGAACTTTCTCAAGCAGTGAATTATGTCTGCCAGTTTATGCATGCACCTTCCCAGTCTCACTTTGTTGCAGTCAAACGCATATTGCGTTATGTTAAAGGTTCTTTGGATCAAGGCCTTCATTTCACTCCTTGTTTGTTTTTAACTGCTTATTGTGATGCTGATTGGGCTGGGGATCATCTAGATCGACGCTCCACAACTGGTTTTTGTATTTTTCTGGGTGACAACATTATTTCTTGGAGTGCCAAGAAACAAAATACTGTTGCAAGGTCCAGCACTGAGGCAGAATATCGTGCTTTGGCCCAAACCACTGCTGAGCTTGTTTGGATTCAGCAGCTTCTTGCTGATCTTCATGTTTCAGTCGATGGTACACTTGTTGTTTTCTGTGATAATATGTCTGCTATTGCACTAGCTTCTAATCCCATTTTCCATGCTTGCACAAAGCACATAGAGGTGGATTACCATGTTATGAGGGAGAAGGTTGCTGCTAAGCAAGTCTCAGTTCAACATATTTCCTCTGAAGTTCAGCCAGCCGAGGTGTTCAGTACTAAGCCAGTTTCAGTGCCCCGGCATTATGATTTTAGCATTGTTTTGATAATAGACACTCCCAACAATTTAGGAACCCTCTAGCTACTTGTTCTACGTCACTTAAGCGATTAGGAAAAGAAATCTTGTGAATATTTTTTGTATATTATCACACAACTCACTCAACAATGGGATTGGCAGAACATCTTGAATCCACAGTGATTTTAGTATTAGAATGCAGTGCACCAAAATTGACAGCTGAATAAAGAAAGCAACATCAGATTTAACAGAGACAATTACACAGAAAGCTCCTAGCTGGTTTCCACAAAGCGAGGTTCCTTACGAGATTTTCTCCTCAGGTCTCTCAAAAAACTTGTTCTTATTAGCAAACTGACTTCTCCTCCCCTAAACAAAAAAAAAACCAAAATTACATTCAATTTTTTTCGCTTACACTTCTATTAATAGACCACAACTTACTCAACATCCTTTTAGGGCCAGTGGGAAGTGAACAAATGGCCTTTACTTTAGAATTTTTTCCAATTCCATCGGTGTAATTGTCTTCCAAATCCTCATCTTCAGCTAGCTTCATCCTCAAAGTTGCAAGCTTAGATTTTGGCGATTTGAGACCTGTAACGCTCCACTGATCCTCTGGTGGAACTGTAGTTGCATTGTTACTAAATGATGATGTGGGTTTTCTTGGATCACCATTTTGAGCAAAAAGTGCCTTGATGTTGCTAGGAAGCTCAGTTACCAGACCACCAGCTGTGGCAGTTCTAGCTTGGTCAAAGAAGAGGACTTGAACCACCACCCTCAGTGGGAGTAACTCGTTTTGAGCTGCATGCGTGCATGCTTCGATTGATAGTTTCTTGCAGTCTAGGATTCTGCACAAACGCTTTCTTTCGCTTTTGTTGAGATCCAAATGTGCCTGGATGTTTAGGAACAATAAGTGGCGACACTATTTATGTATAAATTCTACATTTCAACCTGTTCTAGAGTTCAACACTGACAAACTCTTACACAGAGCATAAGATTTAGAGACAATTCAATGTGAGACATTGCAAAGTAGGAAAATCAAAATGATGGCATGTCTGTATGTATATATGTTACGATGCTCTTACGTATTGACTTTATTCATGAACTGCACAAAATTATTTTATTAATTGGGAAGAATATGTATAAGTGGAAGTACGGTAAAAGTCAAGTAAAGAAAATATCATACCTGATTGTCACCAATTACATTACCTACCATCAAGTAATTGACACCCAAGCTTGTGAACAAAATTGCCTCAGAAAAATGTTGATAACAGCCTAGTACACTAATTACTACCAAACCCTGAATATGACTGCGCTAAGAAGGTCAAAGGAGCAGGTTATCTACTAAAATGATTATGACAAATTGACAATTCCAATACTTCCTAATATCCAATTTCAGTAGAAAATAAGATGGAACTTGAAGAAATGGCCTCATTTTCTTCTTAAGAATAAAGGGACATGAAAAATAATGCAGAAGTGATCAACACATAATAATTCCTGTGTGTATGTTATTTACCTTGAGATAAATGTCAATTGCTCTGTACAGATCATCATGATCCACCCTTGCAAAGTCCGGTACAGCCTCAGCCACTGCAATGAACTTAGACAGTGACAAATTCACATCTCTTGCTATCTCTTGAAGATACCCATCCACAAGTTTCCCTACCTTCAGTTTCGAACTATGAGATGCAGAAGAAGATCTTCTACTCTCCTGAAACTTAAAATCAACAATCTCCGCGGACCTAGACCTCCTCCGCCTCTCAAAACCATCTTTTCTCCTTGGGGGACTTGTCGGCGGACTCTGCCCTTGTAACATGAATTGCTCCAATATCGTCAGCACTATATCCACATCATATAGTGTACTATCTTTTGTTGGTATCAACAAGTCACTCACTTTTGCTTCATCTAACTGAATCCCAACTCTCCTAGCCAACTCCATCTTAGAAGAAGAGGAGGCATTAACTATATTGGCAGCTTTCAAGAGTTTGAGCAAGAAACTACAAGAAACAGCACCTCTTTCCACTGGTATTAAGCTTACAATTGATTCCAAGATAAGCCTATGCTTTGATCTTAAGTCCCCAACAACTGAATCCGAACCCATGTCTGATTCTAAATCTTTGTTGACATTTGAGTCTTTGGATATGTTTGGTAGCCATCTAGATGCATAAATCCTTAACGCGTCTCCAATAAGGTTTGAGGGTACCTTCCCACCAGATTTGATAGCTATTAGAGTTCTCCAATATAGATCAATGCTCAACTCCACTACATCTTCGGCCCACCACCCTTTAGCCTTATGTCTGTGGCTCTCTCCTCCGTTACAAGACACATCGTCTCTCCCCCTCAGCGAATGACTATGTGACAAGTCTACCCTTGAGGGCTGTGCTACTATTTTTGCAGCAATGGCATCAATACATTTGCTTGTGATACCAAGGTCCTCCGACCACGAGGGGAATGATTTGGTGCTTTGTAATGTCACAATTGAGTCCTTCCACCCTTGGAGTATGCAAGAGTTGAAGAAAACCTCAATTTTGTAAATTAGGTTTCCCTTCTCAACATCTTCTGTCATCTGGAGGTATTCAGCCGCGCATCGTGCTGATACTATGTTGTAGGCACTTATTGTGATGGTGATGCCGTAGCAAAATTTTGCACATAACTCGAATGCCTCAATTCCACCAGGGAAATCCGCGAGTTGGACTATTTGGTATTGTTGGGAATCAGGGCTTTCGGAACACAGCCTTTGGAGATGCAGGCACTTGGAAAGAAGGGGAAACTGCATACCCACAAGTCAAAATTTGTCAAATTTAAGAAACTCAAGAAACGTATTCCAAATTAACTAATTTACTTGCCAAAACTACCACTATCACAAAGGGTGGAATTTTCTGAAAAAAGAAAGAGGAAACAGCATATCCAAAACTCTAAATTTGGCAAGATATGTATAACACCAGAACACATAATATCACAAAAGGATAGAAGTCTATGCAGGGGCGGCTCCAGGGTCCCTCAATCTTGGGAGGAGCCGCCCCTCATTCTACCGGAAAAAAGAAAGAGGATACCGCATACCCAAAACTCCAAATATGGCAATACTATCACCCAAATGAATTGAATTACAAAGTAATATCACAGAAGGGTTGAATTGAATATCATGAACAAGGAAAAAAAGAAGAGGAAAGAACGAAAACTTTACCTTGTGAAGCAAATATCTAGTTCCCTTAACTTGAACTATGAGATCACTAGAGACTTCTGAGGAGACTGACCTGTATTATCATCAGCAAAAGGAAACCCTTGTTAACTCTTCCTATACATAGAAAAATTAGGTGAAACAAAAAAGAGAGAACATATGTCCACTTTTTTCCAGTGAATTACTTACCTAATTGAATCAGAAGTATAGAAAGTATCCGGCCGAGAACCAAGTTTCATAAACTTCATGTTTGATTGAACCCTTGTTATCACTCCTTCCCAAGTTTTTTTGCTAGAAGAAGAAGAAAAAGTTAAGCTATACCAGAATTGAGAACAGTCCTTGTGTAATTAAGTTCACTTGACTCAGTAACCAAATAACAAAAAATTAACCCAACAAAGAGAGGACCTTAGTAGCAGAAAAGAGAGAGGGAGAGGGAGAGGAGCTGAATTTCTGGGTGTCTGCTTAAATGGTGTGGGTTTGTCATATACTATAAAATTTACAAGACGACAATAGGTCAGAATGACAGATACCCAGAAGATCAAAAAAACACTCGAAAATCCATGTCATCTCAGTCAAAATTACAGACCCATTTGATTAGACATACAAAGAAAGAATCAAAGACACACCGATCCCACCATCAATATAAGTCAGTCAATCAAAACTCTTTTCTTAACCAACCAAACGAAAGAAAAAAAAAAAAACAGAAACAGAAAAAGAAAAAGAAAAAGAAACCATGTAAACAGTATTCATGGAGGAACAACCTGAACATTACCAAAATTAGTAAACAGACACAGCGAATTAATCCTTAAACAAGTCTTAGAATTATGAGATGACAGAAATTAAAAAAATAGCTGCCAATCATTTGCCGGAAAAAAACCCGAATTGAAAAACTAAAAATTGTGCCGTTTCTTGGGGGTGAAAGTTGGGAAAGAGAGATATGGGCTTAAGCGTTCATGCCAGCGTGCAGGGGAATGAATGAGTTAAAAGGCGAAACCCACGTGCTTATCCTGCGCCCACTTGCGTCTTCTCTATCATCATTGCCCTTGCCAATTGCAGTGCAGCTGCTGTAACAGTAATTATCCCTACTTGCGAGCGGGGTGATTGTCAAGTTAAAAGACATTTATACTCTCGTGTATTAGGTTGAGGTTCAAGTTTTATTAATATTTATTAACAATTAATGATTTTTGCATGCACTAAAAAAAATAAAATATATCCCTGCTTCAGTGCTTGGGAGAGGGTGTCCTTTTGCCTGCTAAGTTCTCATTTGGCTCCCTTTTCAAATTAATGATTTCTTTATTTTTTGTGGGATCCATCTTTAGTCCCATAAATATGATTCAAACTACTTATTATTCTTAAAATACTCCTGCATTCTTTAAAAAAAAAAAAATTAGTCGGTAAGACTTTTTCAAAGCAACGAGTAGTTTGAAACATCTTTGTGAGACCCAAGATGGGCCCCACAAAAAATCAAAAAATCATTAATATGAGACTTAATGTTTCACCCTATAAATTCTAAATAAACCCTTCCTCATTTTTATTTTTTTTGCAAGAACTGATAAAAAATATTTTAAAAAATAATGATCAGTTTGAATCATCTTGGTGGGAACTCTGGTGGTTGAATTTCCCGGTTCAACCTTCTTTCACTGTCTTAACCACCTGAGCTTCACTTGACCTAGCACCTCCGCTTGACCTTCTCTCCTGAGAATGAAACAATCGCGTTAGTGCCAAACCGGACTGTGGAAGTCTGGCAAGAAGAAGGAAAGTAAGTACAAGTAGAGATTTAGGGTTTTAAAGTTGTGTGAGGCGTTTTGGTTGTAGCTTTGTATGGCTCGGCTGACATCACATTTGACGTTGGGAATTGAGACGGTTAGTAGCACATGCTACGAGTTGTCCTTCATGACGTGTCAAGCTAGTTGGCTAGACACACACGTATGAACTTCCTTTCGTGAATCACACGGGTCGAACCATTTGGATCTAGTCAAAACCATTACAACACTGCCTCGAAGCTTTCGCATACGCGTGTATAGATTTAGATCGGTCCTTTAGGCTTGGGTCGTTCGGATGCAAACTACTGTGTCTCGGCGTAACAAGCAGAAGGGGGACCCCTCCCAAGCCCCAAATAGGTGTCATTTTGGTGTGCAGGAGCCTCCACCGTGCATCATTCACGGCAGAGTCCTCGGTTCCTCCCCGCTGGCTCTAATACCATCTCCAACCCAATACTCTCGAATAGAATACCAAAACAACATTTTATATTGAAAAAGCAAATTTAGAGAATGTTAATATTCATCTGTACGCCAACCACATAATTCTAGTTTCATATCTATATCTTTAAAACTCAACAATTTTTTCAGTTTGCCTCCAAAATTGAATTTACAAACTTATTTGTTTTCTCATAATATATCTAACATAGGTCTCTTTTAAAGATATTGTCGAGACATTTTTAATAATATTAAATCTGTATAATAATGTATTGATTACAAGCAATGTACATTTGAAGATTAAAAAAATTTCGTTCGCTCAAATAGAGGATCATCATCTCCATCTTCTAAACAAAGAGAACCAAAAACTATCTCATACTCTCAAATACTGAGAAGAGGGTCAATTTCTAATTTAATTTGGAAAGCGAAAGAAAGAAAAGAAATTAACCAAAATACTTTGATGTTTTAGTATAAATTACTAATAATACTGTCTGATGTTGTATGTGGTCCAGCAGTGAGTAAGCTCACTACACTCATGTAGTGAGCAATCACGGCCGTCCGTTTGGTAATCAATTGTCCCTATTAAATACAATTATCATACATGTAAGACACTTATCTTTTATGTAAGATAGTCTGGGTCGTTGATTACCGAACGGACGATCGCGATTTGCTCATTACATGGGTGTAGTGAGCGTACTCACTGCAAACACCCCAATCCCATCGAAAAGCAGCTTTATGTGCTGAATGCTAAGGAGAAATTAGTAATAAACGTAAGTTTGGCGGGTTGAGTGTTGTAAGTCTATTAGTAGTTCTTTGGCTTTGGATTCTCTTGTTGATTTAATAGTAAGTGTTAATGATTATGTCAATGGTACAAATCAGCGTGGATGGATGACCATTTTGGAGCAGCAGCTAGCAGGCCCCAGGATCTGTTTGATCAAGAAACCTAGGAAGAGTGATGAACACCATGATGTTAATTTGTGTGGCCCTTCATAATCAATTTCCCCTGTACATGCAATATTATCGTTAGTGTTGGCAACAATTGAGTTAACCACAAGTCCCGTTCAGTTGCAAAGAAATGAAATTCGGAGTGAAGTACAAAAATTTACGACCCTGTATTTTTTTAAATGTTCAGTTACTAATGAAGTCGTAGGACTCGCCGACTCGCATCTCTAACTTTCTCACTATAACTAGTTTTTTCAACAAAATTCATCCTGCAGGAATTTTGGCAGGAATTTTGCAGGAATTTTTATTAATTGTTTCCTTTACAATAAAACTATTGTGTTTTGACTTTTCCACAAGTTTCTTTTATCAAATGAACATATTCAGAAAAAAAACAAAAACAAAACTTTTCTTTTTTTCTACTTTTTTTTTGTTGTTTTTTTACTTCACTCCACTAAAATTTTCTCAAGGACAATTTTTTTGCACTAATTGCTTGAGAAGTAAACGGATAACTGAGTTTATTGGGAGACCATAATACGTTCTTTTGTTACAATAGGATATGGGAGACTTTCCCTTCAACAAAAAATAAAAAAAATTCAGTACTACTTTATTTTGTCAGCTGGAGACTTTCCCTTCAACAAATAATAAAAAAATTCAGTACTACTTCATTTCGTCAACTTTTTGGTTATTTATAAAAATTCATATTAATTTTTAAATGCATAATTTTTGTAAATGTTTTTCACCAATTTTGGTTAAAACAGAATTATTTAGCCAAGTCAAACTCCCGAAAGTAGTTCAAATTGTTTTCGCATGATGAGATGATAATTAGGCGTGCATTTGGAAATAAAGGGGAATAATTTATTACTATACAGTTAATATTGTTGCTTCAATCATTAATATCCACTTTGCTAATATTACGAGACTCGTGCTAAATCTGAATGGCTACAATAATTAAACTTGGATTGTCTCTGTTCCTAATTTTTGCAAGTCTTCAAAAGCATCTTGAAGATACTGGAGTTTTGGGGGTGAGGTAATCAATTCGAGAGAAATCCATTTATTTTCATTTACTAGTTCTTAAAAGCGAATGGCACATTTTGCCGGTGAATGATGAGATTAGTCTCTTAAAGAGTAGTAATCAAGATGTGCGTAAACAGCACAAAAATTGGTGCAGGAGCGGCACATCTGAGTTATGGGCATTAAAACATATGAGATTCCACAAGGTGATGTTAATTCAGTTTCTCTTTCCTTTCATGATTCTCTTGTGGCTAAAGATGCTTTTTTTTTTTTTTCAAAAATGGGGATAAATCCCCAGGCCAGATGGTTTCAATGCCTCTTTCTATCAGAAGAAGTGGTCTGTGGTAGGTAATAAGGTAATCTCTGCTATTACACACTTCTTTCCGTCAGGATTTCTCACAAGAGAGGTAAATGCAACCGTTCTTATTCCGATACCTAAAATACTAGTTGTTCTCAATCTATGAAAAATTATCGACCTATTGCTTGTTGTAATGTGTTATACAAAGTTATTACAAAGATACTGGCTAAGAGAATGCAACACGTGTTACCCCATACTATCAATAAGGCTCAAGCAGCCTTTGTTAAAGGCAGAGCCATTTCTGATAACATACTCCGCGTGAAAGAGCTTGTTAGGAACTATCACATGGACTCTAATGTGACGAAGTGTGCTATCAAAATTGATCTCATGAAGGCCTACAATGTTTTGGACTAGGATTTCCTTTTCAAGGTTATGGAAGCACTGAATTTTCCTAACTAATTCATTAATTGGGTCAGGATCTGTCTTTCTTCAGCGATGTTTTCTCTTGTTGTGAATGGTGAACTGGAAGGATTCTTTAAGGGGGATAAAGGTCTCAAGGTCTCAGACAAGGAGATCATATTTCCCCTATCTTTTCTTATTGGTTATGTTGGGCTTATATTCCATTCTCCAAAAGAAAATTCAAGATGGAAGCTTCACCTATCATCCTAAGTGTGATGCTTTATCTCTTGCATTTGCTGAGGATCTGTTCCATTGGATTAAAAAACCACACTTCACAAAATATGACAAGCCTCATTGACCCCAACTCTTTCTCCTTATTTCAGCATCTTGGTAAACCAATTTCCTCTTTATTTATTTTATTCAATTTCTTTTTACGAATGCTCCGGGAGGAAGTGGGAGTTCCTCCCCTGGTACTAGAGTATTCGTTGTTTATTTTTTGGGTATATGAATCAAGATGGATAAGAAAAGGGTGATCTACATTTTTTAAAGGGTTAAAGAAGAGTACTTCTTACTAATATATGTGGTTCTTAGTGAGATTATTCAAAAAAGCAAGGGGGAAGTGACCTCAGGATACGTAGACGTACAAAAGAAATGAAGGGCAATAAAGTGGTGAATATTGTTAGTACATCATGAAATGTCATGATGTTCTATGGGAGAAACAAGTGTAAAGAGTTTTTTGAGGCACTCAACATTAGAGAGCTTTCAAGTAGGCAACGTTTAAATCAAGAAACCAATCCCAACGTCCCGGTGATACAAGTTAGGGCTTCCATCATAACACTTTAGCTAGCTTGATGAGTATATTTTCGGCTATGATTGATGTTCTTGAAGTTGTATCGAAGAATGGTTCCAACACAGAACAAAAAGTAGAGTCTAAATGTATTGTTGGACAATTTGCAATCTTTTGAGTTTATACTCAATCTTCATTTGACGAGAGCGGTTTTGGCTATTACATCAGAGTTTTCACTAGTTGTACAAAGAAAAGATCAAGATATTGTGAATGCTATAGCTTTGGTTCAAATGTCCAAGAAAAGGCTCCAAATAATGAGGGACTCGGGGTTGGAATCTTTGCTTGATGATATTGTCTCTTTTTGTGTGAAAAAGAAAATTGTTATTCCCAACATGGATGAGATATATTTGTACCTCGGAACTGGGGTGGGTGCCATGCACTATGCGGTGCACTACATGCCACACCACAATCAAATCTGGGGCCGTCCATTGGGGCATTGGACGGCTTGTAGTTGCCCCCCCCC
>JAXBDA010009545.1:0-12320 GCA_036023075.1 Gaultheria prostrata
CATTATCGGCAGTCAGTGCATAGTGCCTCTAGGCATGGTCTCTCATTTGCTATTTGATTAGACGTTCCAATTGCACTCTCATTATTGGTTCATTCATGAGCGTTATAAACCAAGTTACATTATTACAATAATTGACTAGATATAACCTTGGGTTGAGCTTAAATTACGTCGCGCCGTGCCTTTAGGCACGGGCATTCCCTAGTGATACAACAAATGATTCAAATTTTGCTGCGCAAGGTTAAGCTAAAAGCAAACAGTTTGAACCGCGGTAACAAACACCTGACCTCAATAACAAACTATGTGGGTGCAAACATGCCCGGAGAAAACAAGGTTTAGTCCAAAAGCATTCTAAAACAAACCGAAACTCCCACATCCTCCAGAAATCCAAAACATTCAGCACACCGCAAACTAAAATTCGACAGATTCTGATGAGTCGGGCAACCGGAGAAGAATCTCCAGGAAAATTTGAACGTGTACATTGTTCTTCACTTTATCATCATCATCAATAAGTCAGTATACTATCTAGTCCTCCTCACAGGATAGACAGCATTACATGACTTCATCAAAATACAATTGCTGATAAATGTATGTAAAAGCTACCAAAGACTAAAATACACCAACCAATCAAAAATCGACCCAACAAAATGAAGTTACCCTGATTTGCTTGCCTGTTGGAGGATGCACTGATTTGCAATCCTTGAGTTGAGCATGATATATCTTCACAATGTGTGAGGATGTGGATCAGGAGGAAACAGATCAACAAGAAACCGATGAATCATCTCAAAGCTGGTGAATGTAATTACAGCAGCTGGGGTTGTCCGGAGCAGGTTGGTGGCACATCCACGATAAAAACCAGGAATGCCCTCTAGTTGAAATACTTTCTTAACACAGTCAATGACACCAGAGTATCTTTTCTCCGAGTGGTGCCCTTGCTCTTGTAGCCTAGAGCGTACGACCTATAATTTATAGGAGAAGGATCATACCAAGTTGATGGATTTATGCAAGCATACTGTAAGATCATGCCATTAAATTACAGAAATCCTCATCAATTTGCACCGCTCTGTTGATAGCATTACCTCGTGGGGATAAGTAAGTGAGGACGCAAATATTTTGGAAACTGAGGAGGCAACAGCAACATCGCGTGCACCAAGTTTATCCATCGTTGTGTCAGCTGATATCATACAAACTTTCAATTAATATTTTCTTCCCTTCTCTCTTAAAAAGGTGCCTGTGATTGACAATACAAGTGAAAAGCTACCTCGATCAGCCAAATAGATTTTGATTGTCTCATATGCTGGGAACTGAATGGCAACATGACTGATACCAGCCAATGCAGGCACAAGACCACTGTCCACCAACACAAAATCAGATGCTGTCAGAATATTAATTTAAAAATAAAGATCAAATGTTACAAATATACGAGCTAATCCTCGTGATATGAAACCTGTATAATCCACGAATGCCCTCTTCATGAGCAATTCTCCTTAAAGCAGATAGTGTATTCCTGTAGGGCACCACACCTCCTCTCATCCCTTGAGTCTGGAGAAATATAAGAGACAAAGATGTAAATAACAAACTTCTTTTTCACCTTCGCCATCACCATACTCCCAACATGAGATTGAGCGGATTAAAGGAGGAAGAATATTAACCCAGAAAGACCAAACCAGAAATAATCACAATATACAGTTGTACATATAACTATTGCACTAATTATCATGAGTCATGACTACAGAGGACAGCTAGTCAGCCACTAGAAACATTGAGTCTTTCATCCACCCAAGAAAGGAAGTAGAAAATCATGTCACCTTGACCCAATGCCGTTGGATAAGCACTTCAGACTTAAATTATACTCAACATTCGATGCATCATGTCTTGCAGTCCCTACCTTCTCTCTTATCTTTGTTTTTCTCACAAGTCGCGACCCTATTTATTTATTATTCACTTCTCTTGAGTCCTATTTCTTTCCAACAAAGTTTATATTCTGAACCTCCCGGTAGATTAGGGAACCTCATCTTAATCACCCACACAAATGCAAATAATTCTGAGACGGAGTTACTTTATGGAGAGAGAGAGAGAGAGAGAGAGAGAGAGAGAGAGAGAGAGAAGTAGAATCTACTTTGATTTGGCTTTCAGCAAGCGAAAATATTAAGATCCAAACCATGTTTTGTTTTGAATGTCTGGGGAAAATGGGGAAGAAAGAAGTTCTCTAAACCTTGTTAACAGGAATATAAGACATATCCGAGGGAAGAAACATTCTCTACCATAAGAAAATAAAAATAAAAATTCTCGACCATGCAGCAGTGACGAGGGACGTAGAAACCAGAGACAATATACCAACTTCAAAACCAATATCCTTACCACCTAACCTACCAGACCTTTGTCATACAGTTGTTCTCTACTGCAGCGTGCAGAACCAATATCCTTATAGGCCCTTACTGGTAGAGAGTGCAAGAATTTTCAGAAAGAGATGCCTTACCACCTAACCTACCAGGCCTTTGTCATACAGTTGTATAATCCAAAAGACAGACCATCTGGACATGAGAGCTGGATTCATTTCTCCCACACCTGCCCCCAACCCCGCCTCAAAGAAATATACATGAAAAAATTGGGAAAAAGAAGACGGCCTCAGAGACGCACCTGAAGTCTTGTCTTCACAACCCAAAGAGGATTTGTAGCAATGGTTGTCGCAGCTCCAGCACCAGAAGCAGCTATCACATTAGCACCGATAGAAAGTTGATGATTCCCATCTACATGCATGTTTTAAACAAAGCAAGCTCGTGAATTTCAATCAACAAAAAGCTAATATTTTATAATCAAGACATCATGGAACACATTAGGTCATAATGAACTAACCATCCGAGCAAAGACTGCTTTTGAGCTGATCATAAATTGTAAAATAAACCTGCATAGGTAACAATAATTGGTCAATATGTGAAAAATCAGAAGACATTTTCAAAACCTATGAAATAACAAATTTTGGACCCCACCTGTTAGATACTACATTCTGCATTCAAAAGGAAACCACAAATACCAGAAAATTTACAAGACAGCCATCTCGGACCGAAAAACTATACCACAAAGCTGTGAAAAAATTTACTTCTTCTACTTCCCTCCCTTGCTCATTACACTTTCTTATATAACACCTGAGAAAGTTACTTAACCTGAAAAGTCCCGGAAGAAACAAGGGTCAAAAAATCATTCCCTATTCCCACACCTACGTCCCCTACATTCTCTTCAGAAGGGTCTAAAAATCCAACTCACAAACATGCAACTCCCCTGTAAGAACAACATCACAAGGCACTCCATCAAAGTTATTCCCAAAAATACTTGGCAACCGAAGCAATTCAACACACCATTTAACGTTGCTCCTACATGGGATGCCATAAGACTTCACTCTACTATAGTGCATTGGCACAAACTACTTCGGTTTCCTACGTGTGTTCCAATCATCTTATGGATGGCCATTAGTGGAAAGCTGAGAACAAAGGACACGCCTAGGGTATGGGGAGTGATACCTTCAGCATCTTGTTCTCTCTGCAATCGTGGCAATAAATCCATCTCTCACCTGTTTTTTGATTGCCACTTCTCCAGATAAGTTTGGAAGCAAGTGTGCCATCTTTGCAGCATTTGTAGACTCAACAGCCATGAGAAAGAGATATTTATTGGCTTGGCATATCAGGAAGCTCTGTGAGAAATCCTTTGATTGCTCTATTTGGAAGGTTGATTGGGTTGCTATGGTATACTACATATGGCAATAAAGGAATTGCATAATGTTTCAAAAGGCATTCTAGGATCCAGCCTCGGTGTTAAGAAAAATTAGTTTTGATGTTAGGCTACGATGCTCTCAGTTTGTATCTTCAGATATATCCCTTAACTTTGCCCTTAGTGAACTATGGAAAATTCCCCTTATGATTTTTGTTTAGTCTCAATCTATTGTGGAAATGGAAGGTATGTCATCCTTGCAGCCCTGTATGATATGCTCTTCTTCAATGAATCTCTCATGTACCCAAACCAAAGCCTCCCCGCCGTAAATGGGTACATACCCGAATAAGCAACTTACAAGTTACAACCTTTCCCCTTACTTTCACACTCAAGTATTTCACAGAGTCATCCCACACCATTCTAATGCCCTTCCAAAGACCCTCTCCATTTGACACACCCACTTTCAAGGAAGAACAGTCTTCCATCACCACCTTCCTCCACTATCTCTCTCCATCACAAGAGAACCTACATAACCACTTCCTAACAAAGCCACTTCCAAACCTCATTCTCGGAAAGGAGTAATCAACAATGTTTTCAACAATAAAGAAAACATTGAAAACAAAGTATATCCAAATTTAGGTGGAAAAGAAAGTGATCTCAACAGTACAGAATCAAAAATTAAAAAAAAAAAAGAAGAAATAATTTTTTTTATAAGTAAAAAAGAAGAAGAAATAAGGGTGGTGATAATGCCAAAACTCCTTTGCATGAAAAGCTTGTACTCTGCACATAGTACAAGCCTTTTCTACATGAAAGTTTTGGCATTAACAAAAACAGTTTTGGCATTATCATTTCCCAGAAATAATTGTAGCTGAACAATTTGAGAACAATCAGTATAATTTTAGATACTTCGACAAGATAATCATACTCCAAGAGATAATTTTACCTATTTTCGGATCCTGTTGGAAGATGATGAATTTATATTATTGGCAGAAAAGGAAGTAACAATTGATGTAATTCAGAACGAAAAGTAGGTCAACAAGTTTGCTTGAAGGAAATCAAATGATGATGACTCATGGCTGATCCAGTACATACCACAAAAAAGATGCCAAGAAGAAAAAATTAGGATCCACGGTGTATTGTCAAGCCTGCACACTGAAACATATTTCCTGTCTAATTTGTAATAAAAATGCTGTTTCTTCCGCTCATTGAAAACAGGCTTTGTAAAATACTCTAGGCAAATAGACTACACCTTAACACCTAAGCCAACATATGATAAAGAAATAGGTGGCAAACTAGAAGGAATCTCCGTGAGGAATGCAGGGAAAATACAAAGATATGAGGACAACTCACCGCCCAGTTTGGAAGTAATGCCAGCACAGTGGGTGAAAGCCCACGGTACATTCCACGTAACCCCTCCCTCTGAAATATTTGCTCTAAACTCCCAAGTATGATACTACCTGGTCAAATGAAGACTATTAGCCTTCTGCTGAAAATGTTGCCAATGCTAAACAAAACTTGAGAGCTAAAATTTCACCTTGCACTTCGAAAAAATCCCATTTCGATTCAATTCTAAACTAGTTAAGTGAACGGTGAACCTATGTCTTGCAAATATTTCTCAACCACCGAGACAGTTAAAGTGCAACAAATATTATAGAAGTCTATAAAAGAAACTCCTGTTATCTCAGCTGAAGGCATTTACTGTGAAACTTTATAGGAATGTCAACAACCTTTTTCAGAGAGATTACTCCAAAATCTTTTAGACTACTGATGGTCTGATGCTGACCAAATTGACTACCAAAAGCTACAACCATTCTGAGTATACAAACGAAAACATGTCTATATAAAGAAAGTTGCGTACCTTTAACACTTCCATTACCGAGCGCTGATAGCCCGTGAACCTGAAACCTAGTCTTGATAACATCTAAAGGACACACAAACGTTGCTGCAATAACTCCTGCATACAGAAATTCCCAAATTCAATAAATCAATACCTCATCAGAGATTACCTTCCGAACTGCCGTCAAAATTAGATGAACAAAAAATGAAACAAAATGCATCATGATTACATTCCTTCTCAACCAAGACCTGTAAATCGTAATTGAGGACCAAAAGAACAGGTATTTCTTCCCAAACGCCACGCCACAAATTCTTCGACATGGTTGACCCAAAAACAAAGAACAGAGTTTCATTTTCCATTTCCGATTTTTCGCTTATGTTTCCATTTTATGTTCTCGAATAGTAAAAAGGAAAGATTGATAACACACCAGCGGCAGCACCGGCACCGGCATTGCAAAGGAGGACCTTGGGACTAGGGCCGTGATGAGCATCGCCAGCCATCGTTGAATCTATAAGAATCGGCTTGAAATTGAGACGCTTTGATTGCAAAGTAGTAGTCTTGATTGAAATTCAACAAAGAGTCCTCTCTGGAGAGGGAAATGGCAGAAAACCAGCGTCGCATGGCAATCCGGTGAAGCTTTTGCGATGTAATCGAGTCGTCTTGGGAATCCAACTAGGGTTTGGTGTTGACGAGAACAGAGGAATAACCATGAATAATTAGCTTAGCTGTTGTTTGGAAATCGATGAGATCAAGAACCAGAAATCGCCATCGATCTAAATGGGGAAATTGTCTCGCTGCATCTGGCCGGGTCTCATAATTTGGGGAAGTCGCGGAAAATATGAGGAGCGTGATACTTCGGGATTCCCTATCATCTTCGACTTGGGAGTAATTATTCAGTGGGACTTGGACATGGGGACCCAAGGCTTTATTAGGCCTGCTCTTTCTAAATTTTTGCTATGGTATTCTCTCGATATTACTTACCCCTTCAGCTCCAGAATTTCTTATCCATTTTCATTATGCATAACAGTTAAAAAAAAAATTATGTTTTTAAATGTAAATGTTATATATATGCAATATGGATGGTAGATTTTAACTACTTCTAATAAACAAAAGTCTAACAAATTGGGACTAACCTAGTTGGTCAGGGCTCTTGCATCTCACTAGAAGGTCAGGAGTTCGAATCTCCCCACCTGCGTGCAGGGGCTTTTCCTTTCTTTCTTTGTTTCTACCACGTAACGGGTTATTTCTTATATTTGTTAAGTTGTTGGGCTTGATTTGTCTCGTGGACTCTCACATGTAGTGTCCTAGGTTAGTACTTTGTATGCGATGTACTTGATCTCTCTTCTATCGATTGACAAAATAATAATAATAATAAACAAAAGTCTTCAAAATCATCAAAAATATTATGGATTGATGAGGAGTACAAGTAACTTTAAAATGATACGCATACCGAGGAATGGACAAGAAATTTGGGACGGATGGAGTATTTTTTGTAATTTTTTTTTTAACTATTTAATCTTCCGCAAGATGACAGAAATAAAAACAATACCGAAATTAAAAAATATTCATATAATATAACACAAAACAGATAATTGTTTGTAGGGTGTGCACAGTCTGAATCAGTTCAAATTTTAGAAATTCAAGGACCAAACTGCGAGTCACAGTTCTAAGAACATGCAACCAGTGTTCAAACAAAAAGTTTTACGGTCCAATTCCGAATCAATCCGCAAGTCAGGGTTCGGTTTTGGTTCTTATCCATAGGTTGCATATAAATTTCATATTCATAATAGTGCAGCAAACTCATTCATAATGTTGCGTTAAACTCTTTTCTCATTCCTAATAATGCAACAAACTCATTCATAACGTTGAGTTAAACTCTTTCCTCCTTCATAATAGTGCATCAAACAGTAACTAAAAAAAAGCAACCAAATTCTTGCCTAAGGCAGCAACCAAATTCCTAATTTCAGATTTCGCTATCAATTAGATTCCTAGCTGATATACATGTTTTTTTGCAATTATAGTAGAATTATACTTCATCCCATTAAGTTTTAATTGCAGAAAACTAACAATATAGTGTATTGTTAACTTTTAACTTAATGATATGCTGTAAGTATAGGTAAAATTATTTATTAAATATTTACATATATGCATACATGTATAAATATAAATATGTCACAGTCTAATTCGGTTAATCCAAAGTTCCTAAACAAATATTCGGAAATCAAACCATATTTGGAGGTTTTATAATTTTTGAATTCGTGTCCAATCATCGCGGATTCGGACCAAAACGTATGGTTCGGTTTGGTCTGGTTTGGTTTTGCGATGCACCGAATGTTTTGTGCAACTCTAGTTGTTTGTCATTTTTTTCGTCTTTAATGAATTACTATTTTTTCTTTTCCGTGTCCTAATTTATTTATGTTTCAAAGCCCTCTAATCGACACAAATCGTCCATCCAAAAAAATTAATATGAATCTTACAAAAGAATTCAGAAGAGACAAAATTAATATCAAAACATAATTTTTGGAAGAACAAATGAACCCACATCATTGATTTACATATTCATATGGTTTCTTATTGGGTAATGGGAGGATTTTCCTATGTTGGAGAAGCACTGAATAATTTTCCTAAACTACCTATCATCTCTGACTGTCTCGCTACACGACGATTCGCCGCGGGTGGGTCCCTCTAAGAAAGCTCCTGGAAAGAAAAGTATGTGAAGTGGCGATTGGAATTTAGCAAAAAGAAAAAAAGAATCTGATAGGGAATTTTAGTAGTTAAATCGAGTAGTGGTTAAAGGGTCTAGCTAGCGGGCGCACCATTACGTCTGTTAAAAATATAAAAAGTAAATTTATTGGGTATCACTTATACTACAAAGTACATATGTACTTTGAAGTACATTTTTACACTTAAAAATGTATTTTAAAGTATAAATGGGACTCATAAATATATTTTTTTGTATTCTTAACGGGCATAACATTACACTCATAAGCATTTTCCATTGTTAAATTAATAAATGCGTGTGATCACGATTGGAAGCAATTTCTTAGTAAAAAAGTTGTGGTAATGCAGTTAATGTAGGAACACATTTTGATTATAAGTGCCAGTACACACCGAGCACGAACTCTACTTGCTTTTTTTTGTAAAAAACAAAAAGTGAGAATTTTTTTTGTATTTGTTAAAATAATTTCATTACTTTTTTCCTCATACTTTTGTTATTCTTATTTCTGCTTATTTTTCTATAATTTTTCTATTTAATAAACGAATGAATACGCCTATCAGTATTTCATAATCCACTTTTGGTACAGAGTGGGTCTCATTTTCCATTGTTTGTTTTCCTTTTTTGGCATGGGATTTCAAATCCCGGCCAAGTTTTTATCTTCATTCATACGGTATATAGAATCCCGGGGGGGATTTGGATGGGATTTTCCCATTTTAGTGCAAAAAAATGTTTTCCACTAGCTATATCCCGTCGAACACAAACATCGGATATGAATTTTCTCCATCATTGATATCTTGAGCAATATCCCAAGAATTTCATATTCCACCCATATCTCATCTATTTATCTCCGATCAAACAAACGAGGGGGGATGGTTTCCATGTTTGGATTGCATTTAAGACGGGTGGAGATAGGGAATGGAATGGAATGGAGAATAGTAGTATAATCATTTTTAGCACATAACTTCACCTCCAAAAGTGGCAGAAAATGAATGGCATATAGCGAATTTATATCAATTTTTTGAATCCGGTTACACGTATATATTTTTTTTTAACGCCAAAACTTCTCGTTAGCTTGCATTACTCCGTAAATCAACCTTACAAAGATTGGGTAGCTGGGAAGGGGAAATACATGCGGTAGGACTCCTTTAAGACATGAAGATGCTAGCCAATGAGTAACTCTATTATAATTCCTAGACGGCCATGAAAAAGAACAATTGCGAGAAGGAACCAAATTTTGAGCATCACGAAAATTTGAAGCGCATTCCCATGGGGGGACATTCTCGGTTGAGCACAGATGAATCACCATTTTACTATCACTCTCGATCACAGGATTGTTTATGTGATTTATTTCCAGCATTTGCCCAGCCAATCTCACTGTTAAGGCATCTCCTTGAAGAATCGAAGAGACATAAACCTTGCCTGCTCTCCCATCCAAAATTCAGCCATTGGAGTACCTTAATACACTGCAATATCAGCTTTGGAGGTCCCCGATTTCATCGCTGCATCACAGTTAACTTTGACAAACCCGGAATTAGGAAGAGACCACTTGGCATCATCCACCAGAGAAACATTGCCACTTACTAGAGCTTCTGACCGAATCATACCCTTCTGAAATTCAGCTCAAGAAAAGCTAGCTTTGTTCATCATTTGAGTTGGAGAAACGGGAATGACATCGAAGACCCAATCGTTACTAGTCTTCCAGATTTGCCAAGCCAAAAAATTACACTTACCCACAGAATTTGTGGAAACTTTATATCCAACTCAAAATCAATTGGCAATGAGTTGAGAGGTCTCAACATATATTAAGTGATCACACATTCTTCTCCTAAGCAATGTGAGATAATATTTCTTAACAGAATTATCACTATCTATAGTTGAATCAAAGTATCCCATGATCAAAATGGTCAACTTCATGACAGACGAGATAGAATTAGAATCCACTTTATAACTTAAATTGCTCTCAAACCAAACTGTCTTGGTTCATTCACAACTCGTCTCTGGTTCTCTATGACAAATGGGCACATAGGAGATTGGTTTGACTTGCACCGATGGAGATTCTCCTTGGTAGCCAAAAAATCTGAACAGGCCCTCCACCAAAAGTGTTCCAATTTTGGGGGAACTTTTAGGTTCTAAATGAACTTCCACACTTCCTAATTGAATTCGGTAACATGGGAAAGGTTGTAATACACATCCATATTTGGTGCATGATATATATTCCTAAAAATGTTACGATCAATTATCTCTTGTGAATAAAAAGTTACGATTTTTTTTGTGTATAAAAGTAACGATTTTTTTTTGTATAAAAGTCATGAGACGCACCAAAATGTTATGAATCACAGAGAAAATGTTTTGAATCATATTTTTAAGTTGTGAATTTTTAATATAAAAGTTACGAGACACTAAAAAATGTGATGATTGTCGCGAGGTGATATAATATAGACCATACAATAGGTGCATACGGTACATACTTTTAATGAGGGTGTACTATAGCCATTCCCCGGTAACATATATAACCTTCACTAGAGTGCAACTTTGTTGACTCTCCTTAAAAAATAGTCAACAAAACCCTCTCTCCTATTGGTTGAAATATGTGGGTCCCCTCATAAAGTGATGTCATGCTTACCACAATATAATGTATGCAATGTACTTTTTGGTAAGCATGACATCACAAAGTGGTGGAACCCACATCAATTCAACCAATAGGAGGGAGGGTTTTATTGACCCTTTTTTAAGGAGGGTCAACAAAATTGCTCTCCCTTCACTATCGTTTCTTAATTATTGGTTATGATAACCAAAGATAATTCTTCATTTCACTTGATAAACCAAACAGTAAAATATAAATCTGGATTCTCTCATGTGAAAATTCTCATGTGACGCTCTAAGTTTCACACCTCGCCTTTTTAGCAAATAGACGGTCAAGATTGCTATATCATTAAAAGGATGCAAAATGAATTACTTCAACAATGTACTTTCTGAACTAACTCACTAACTCCCCCGCTAATCCCCCACTAATGTGTATTGAATGGCAAAAAAAAAAAAAATCATAGAAATGCTCATAATGAATTCATAGAAATGCTTGGATCGCCTCGTTAGCCTCCTTTCTACAATATTAATTTTGTTTATGGTTATAAATTGTTAATTTTGCATAGTTTTTTGGTAGAGCATCATTTGATAATGAGCCTGCAGTTGATGCACTTTTAAGGTTGAATAACAGGAATTTGTTTTTAAGATATGCAATATATATAGGAATTTGGATTTGTAATTGTTTCTAAAATAAAATAAAAAATTGGGTTTGAGGCTCTGGTACTTATAAATAATGTATGAGATTAAGAAAATATGAATTGAGGATCTTGCTATTTCTATATGTTTAAGATGAATTTAATTTTGTTCACTCTTCTTAAAAGATGGTGAACAAAACCCTTACTCTTAATGGTTGAAATGGTATAGGTTCCACCAAAAAAATGGTGTCATTCCACCAAAAAGTGATATCATCCTTACCAAAAAGTGTATTGTAAGAGTAATTCCACCCCTTACTCTTTTTTTGACTCAAACTCCTTAAAACACTCATCCACTCCTTACCCATACCTATATCAAATGGAGTTTTTACTCAAATAGAGTTAGGCCTTGTTTGATAACCCAAATTCAGCACTTAAAACTGAATGAATTAAGTAATAAGTAATTAAGTAGGTTTGATAACCACATTTTACATTACTTAAAAGATTAAGTGACTCTTAAAATGTAAGCTAAAACGTTGATAAAAATTAAGTAGCTTTGAGCTACTTAATTTTTGCTGAATTTACGAGTGTTTTCATTCACCAGCACTCACACCACAATCATCACCACTACAACCACTACACCACCACCACCACCACTCACATCGTCACTCTACCACTTCCACCACCACGATCACCACCATGCCACCACCACTTCGCCACTCTTACAACCACTGTCGCCACCACTCCACCACCACCACTCACACCACCACTCCGCCACTACACCACCACCACCACCACTCGTACCACCATAACCGCCACTTCGCCATTCTCACCATCACCCTACCAC
>JAXBDA010009547.1:0-12318 GCA_036023075.1 Gaultheria prostrata
AGCGGGTTATGGTACTATTTATGGAGCTGAAATGTAGCGGGTTTCGGGTTAGTTTCAGGATCGGGTTCGGGCTGTTTTTGTTGGATTTCAGAGAGAATGGGAGATTGATCTTATTTCTGAATTTCTGGACCTATGAATTACAATGCTCATAGAGCTCTTAAATAGACTCTCACCTACCAAAACATGCCTAACTTGTCTAACAAAACATGTCTAACATACCTAATAAAACATGCCTAACAAAACATGCCTAATAACATGCCTAACAAAACATGTCTAACATGTCTAATATGAAGATATACAAGAAGGGTACACTTAATAATATATATAGGTACTTAGTCAAGTTGGTGTAATGAGCACATAAGACCCACTCATGCATTTACATGTTTGGACGCGTAAAATTTAAGAGAAGTTATAAAAAAAAATGTATAACTACATGAAATGAGAAATTTTCAAAATTAAAAAAAATGTTATTCAAAAATACGGACCATTACAAAACTAATCATAATTCTTAAAATATATTAGAAAGAAAAAACTTGAGTCTTTTCTTAAACCGTTTCCTCCCAACCGGTTTTCATTAGTCCGGCTGATTTCTTTTCCAAAAGGCCACGGGTCGTTTCTATATACTCCTATATCAAACTTAATTAAAAGGTGGCTTGAAATACATAATCCATTCCCCAACGCACTACAAAAAATTTGATCTATTGTGACAACCTAGTTGTCACTAGGTCGTCACTACAGATCAAATTTTTTGTAGTGACGGCTATTTATTGGCGACAAATGTAACCGTACGTATCTTACAATTTTTTCTTGAAAAGTCGCATATGAAGTTTAAGAGGTTACAACTACTCCCTTACAACCATTAATGAGATACAAATGCAAAAAGTTTCCATTTACAAGGAATTAAAATGTCAAACTTTAACAAATTTCCTGCCATGCATCACACGTTCACAACAGACCAATCACGATACCAAGGAAAACGATTGTACGCATGTGAATAAAATAATTCCTAGCAGGAAAAATCAGAGGAATCCACAGTAAACAAAACGGAATGAGTCAATAATGTAATCGGTGTTTATATTCATGTGAGAAAAACAAAACTTCTAGTATGCTGATTGTGAAAAAATTCCAATAACGTCTACGGATCCAATATCTCAACGTGTGTGCGTTCTTAATCACATGGAACACAAAAAATGAACTTGAAATCTGTCTATAATGTTTGGAACATTGTTTGTTGATAATATCTACAAACTAACCAATATAACACCAAGGAAAAAGTTATGCTCCCACTACCACTAATCTGTTATGTTCTAACTTCTAACAGAAAAGTTAATTCTTGATTTATGCTTACAGAATGTTCAAACGAGAAGTATGCTAGCTTTAAATCAGAATCTACTGTGATGTTTTCAATACCAAGGCAAGGCAATGAACATACTAGATCCCAAACTTCAAAGAAACAAACTAATATAAACAATAAAAAAAAAATTTCCAGAAGTACCCAAATGGTTTTATGCCAAAAAAACCAAACACACTGATCGAGGTAGGGGCGGACAAGGGGGTGCTACGGGAGTGTTCGACCCCTACACTCCCCCTAATTTTCTACATATTTTTAGTACACTTTTAAATGTTTTTGTAAAATTACTGAAGAGTGGTCCCCGCAAATTAGACTAAAATCGCAATCCTTCGTCCGCCACTGGATCGAGGGAGATTGCAACGGCAGAACTAGCAATCAATCAAATTATACTCTAAAATAACGGGTAAACACCCACTGATTAGAGTATTAAAAACCAGAGAATTCAAGCACCAATTCTAGTAGTAATAAATATCACTCCATGAAACCTTGACTTGTTATGAAACTGTAAGTATAACCCACGTGTGTCCCTTATGGAGGCATAATACACACCCCTACAAATTATTCCATATGAAACTTTGTGACTCAAATATGAGATTTTATTGCTTAAATATGAGTTTTTGTGGCTAGAGATATGAGTTTTTATGGTGTTCAATCACAAGGAGATTAATTAACACTTATTAACAAAAATGATATGCAATCTAATAGCCAAGTACAAGTTTCAGAAACTTCCAGACACGTATTTCTTTCAACCCTTTGAAACCACGATAAAAGTCACAGAAACTTTCAAATTCACAGTTTCCAAATTAAAAGACAATACCAGTAGTGCATCCACGATAATTTTTCCAGATTATAAACCAAGTTCGTAAAAAAGAATTTGCTTTAAAATTGTTAGAACCGGGTTATGGAAAATCTGGAAATAACACAAAAACAGAAACAATAAATCAATAGAAATCTTACCCAACCAATTTCAGTACACCGGAAATTGGCAAAAGACGTTTTGAATCGAGGGGAGTATTTGATACTCTGTTCTTAAAGCGAATTCGCCCTCCACTATGGTGTTGATGGAATTCGCGGACGTTTGCCTCCCAGGACTACCCGATTTTCACCGGTCGGAAGTAACACTACAATCTGATCGGTAGGCGAACCAAAAAATTACGCAGAACTCTCAGAACGTTTGATGAATGAATGGGATGCAATGTGGAAAAATACGTACTCTTAAATGAGAAGAGAATGGTCCTATTTATAGATAAATAGACATCCGATCGAAAACATACAGAGCGGTGTCAGAAAAGAACACAACTTTTCGAAGGGGTGTCGTCCAAATGGATTCCACCTATTCGAAATGTGCCAGACACATTGACTTGGAAAGTTGCAACTGATTATCTTGTAACCATTGGATTATGAAATTCAATTTTATAAGGACAAAACTAATTAATTAACTTTGCCAAAGGATAAAATCTTTGAATTTCATAAACCCGCTGCCACGCCCGGTACGGTTTTGGTGTGGCGGCACTCGAGGCATTTCCGACCACTTAAAATTTAATCCCTTCGTCCCAAATTGCTTGCCCTTTATGAGAATTCGTGCATTTTGCACACAAAAAATAATGTATAAACATTCTTTTCTTTCAAAAAATTCTTACACCAATTTAAAGATCTCATTGAGTAGAAAAAATTGGTGTCAGTTTTTTTGAAAAATAATTTTCGTAAGCCCATTATTTTTTGTGTGCAAAATGCACGCTTCCCCAAAAGGGGCAAGCAATTTGGGACGGATGGAGTAACTATTTATCCAACATAGGACAAATAAATTACAATCAAATCAATGATTTATATTGGAGACAATTTCCAATTCACTCTTAAATATGGTCACACAATCCATATTTTTCCAACATATTAAGCATCAGAAAATTTTGTTTTCATTTTAGTGAAGATCAAAAAGTTGATTTTGGTTTTGATTTTTATGTGGGCCTTTACTATTAGTGATTCCTTTTTTAAAAATTTTAAGTCGGAAAAAGCCTTGATTCTTTTGTTTTACTTGTATATTTTTTTATTTTTTATAATTTAATATTAAGTGGACAACCAAATTAAAAATTGGGCTTAGACAACCCAAACCTTATAGCCGACCCTGGGTATTTGTATTCTCCATCGAGCAGAGTGATAACTCTAAACTACACAACCAATTAACTAGAAGAAGAACACACAAACCCCCCAAGAGCTCCATCGAAGAAGAAGAAATTCTAAAGAAAGAAAGCCATGTGCAGTTCTTGTTGTGAGGACTGTGAATGCAGGCCTCTGGGCTTCCTCTTGGGCCTCCCCTTCGCCTTCTTGTCCCTCTTCCCATCTCTGATCGGCGTCATCGTCTGGATCGTTGGATTCGTTCCACCTTCTCTCCCTTCTCAATGCTTTCTTGTATAAATACGATGGTGGTAAAAATATGTAAAAAACGAAAAGCTCTCGAATTGTTCGTGAAAATTTGCATGATTCAAGGTGGGAATTCTAGTATTTCTCACCTCCAAAGTAATTCTTTCTGTGCATAATTATATAAGATTTGAGTTTCTGAAATACGTTTCAAAATCGAGTAATTAGATTCTGACTCCATAGATACCTTTTTTGTGATTTCGGCATCATTATGATCAACACAAATGTCCGTCGTTTTTCTGCAATAACAAAACTAGGGGCCCAATTTTAAATCCTAAAAGCCCGTTTTAAGCTCAAAAGGCTACAGGCCCAGCTTCTTACCAAATCAGAGGGGATTAAAAAGTACTGGGCCAAAGACTCCATATGGGCCATTACTTGAAAAATGATAAGACGTGTTGGCTGAATCAGTGAGTTTGATGTATCACCTATATAATAAAACACAATGGAAAATACTTACGCATATACAAACCTAGCACCCTCTACGATCGTTTCATCAATTTTTCATGTTAGTTACAGTCGTCCAATCAATTCCTCCATATTTCGATACTCCCTTCGTCCCTTTTATAGTGTGTACATTTTCATTTTGGGCTGTCACTTAATAAGTGTGTGTTTTGAAAAGTTATTGGGTACATTTTCTATTTTGCCCTAAAAAGTAGATTCCTTTTTAAAAAGTTAGTGGGTATTATTATATTGATAAAGGTAAGTAATGGAAAGTAGATGTAAAAGTTGATGTGAGAGAAAAATAATTGGAATTCCCAGGTAACACACTTAAAAAGGAACGGAGGAAGTATAAGAGAATCTTTCCTAATATTTAAAGCTACTTTTCTTACCAATTTCTAGAGAACATTCATATGTCTTCCAAATTCCCACCCATTTCCTTTTCAATTGATAACCTTTTTAAGTTGCTGGTGATTACATTTTAAGGGTTGATTATTAAAGGACAAGGATTGGTTGCCTTAAATGCGTTGATTACATTTAAATGAGACTATACTATATGTTTTTCCTTTCCTTTTCTTAGAGAAAGGGTAAGTACCTCTGCTTTCACAGTTTTATACTATATGGGTTATTACATTATTTTACAAAGAATTTTAGGTTTCAATTACCATTGCTCCACCTAGAAAAGTTTAATTTGCCTTTCATCACAACATTAAAAGGTAAACACCGTTTATGGTTCTTTTATTATTTGAATGACTTTATGGTTTTCACATGTAATGTACAAATAGTAGGTTGTGTAAATTTTTCACCATTTAAAAACTGGTGGTGTTTCTTGCTCATATGTTTTTGTTGATTTTGTTCACATTCGGCTAGAAGTTTAATGTTTCCATTAATTGAGGCAGGGTTCACGGCGCTTCTTCCATGGAACTGTTCTCTCTCTCTCTCTCTCTCTCTCTCTCTCTCTCTCTCTGACCAATCGTCTCTAACACGCACAAATGCCCACCAATCGACTCCACGGCACAAGATTGACTCCAAGACGCTCCGAAAGAGGAGGAACGAAGAAGTGTTTTTGAGCTTTGCCCGTTTTGCCTCTCTCTCTAAAGTACGATTTTTTTTTTTCATTTCTATTTCCTCCGTATTTTTTATAGTTGAACTTTGCTTCTGATTTTGTTCTATAGAAACTATATGGAAAACGATTTTGAAACATTCTAGATTATGAGTTCATTTCTGTGTGCAGGAAAAGATTCAACTTCTTAAAATTATGTTTATTAATTAATTGTTTACTTTGCAGAGTAAAATAGAGGTCTCTTGATTCATCCTCCAACGGCAGATCCTTCATTAGGTATTTAAATTCCTCACCTAAACCTAATTTACTTATTGAGAAATGTTTTTGAAATTTTTGTGTGTGTTAAATGACGGAAATTTTATGTTATTGAGTCAACAATGAGGTATTGGCAGAACTTTTGAGCTTTCATATCCTACTATCATTTTCTGATGCCGATTCCAGAAAGGTGGGATGGCTGGTTTCCCCAAGTCGTAAATTGTATAAATGATAGGTTGTTAGTCAATGAGAGTTCCTTTGCACACTTCCAATAACGCATGGGTTGATGTCATTAAGAATTGCTTTTTCTTGAATAAAAACTCAAAAGGTTTGGTGCATTACAAAGTTGATGCAATCTTTAAACGTAATCATTGTAGTATGATTTTAAACCATTACCTACATCTACATATACTGGGCAATTGCACACTCTATTACACCTTCATTTTGCAGCTGATCCCTTTTGGTTATCAATATTGTATTCAATAATGTTAAGAGACGCACACACAAAAAGTTAAAAATATTTGTACTCACACTCAAATTGGGTAAGGGATTGAAGATGCACAATGAGTGCCCTCCCCAATGTGAGTGTTTGTGCATATATATGTCTTTAATTGACATTTTTTCATATCTATTTTTCACGGGGAGTCATTCATTGAGCAAACGATTGGACGTTGGTGGTACCTTTTGGTTGAATGGAAAAGATAGACCCAAAAAACAAAAAACAAAAAATGGTCAAGGGAAAAAAGAGAGAGGCCTTTACTTTTTGTCTATACCCTACAACGATATGGACATCAAAGATTCCTCTCAAATCCATCCACTATATTTTAGCTTTCTTGATGTTGTAGGTTTTTGTCAGTTTACACTGGCCTTGCGGAGGCTCAATTAAAGGGCAAAACCCCGTTTTAATTTACCCAAAGTGTTGGTACAACCTAAAACTGCTCGAGCCTTTCATATAAGCTAATTTCAATATGAGTTGTTCTGAGTTCTAAACCGGGCACCTTGGCCGTTCAAAGCCTAGATTTCTTAGGAGAGGTTTACTTTTTGGATGGTCTTGGTACTCTCCAAGTGGATAAAGGTATAATTTTAATTTTGAGGAAACAAAGGAGAGGTTTACATAGATGATGGATATGTGAATGGGTCTCAAAGGGGTGAGGTGTGGAGAGTGGATTTTGTGGAGGAAATCAAGAAATGAAGAGAGGGTAAGGAGAGGAGAGAGGGCCGGCCTCTTTGGAGAGAAAGAGAGTGTCTTTTCTTTCAAAAAAAATCAGCCTCACACCCCTATATGTATAAGTCTAATTGCGCGCACACACACCCGTCGTGTTCTAATTTGTTTTAAATGCACCCCAATGCACTTACCAAGTTCACATTGACCCCACTTTAAATTTTAAAACATTCCTCACATTTCCCCAACATTATTTCCGAAAAAAACATTTAAAAACACGGGCACACACACCCGTCGTGTTCTAATTTGTTTTAAATGCACCCCAATGCACTTACCAAGCTCACATTGACCCCACTTTAAATTTTAAAACATTCCTCACATTTCCCCAATATTATTTCCGAAAAAAACATTTAAAAACACGGGTCCTTACATAAAACGACGGGCATAGGACTCGTGCTAGGCACGAGGCCGTGTACCTATCCAACGGCCTAGAAGCTTATAAAAGAGAGGCTTTCCAAATCGATTGTTTGGTTAATTGGCAATTTATACCAAGTTTATCCCGCCAATTTCGGATCAGGCTTGTTGGTTTTCTAAGGATTGAGCTGTTATTTGATGTCCTTTGTTGTCTTTTGCGTTGTGTTTATTAATTTGATACTTAGAGCCCCTATAGTTTACTGAATTTGCTCTTTGGTCCTTGGCTTATCTTTTCTGAGGAAAGCTTTTGCGCCCCTCTCACTTTTTACGACTAGAGAGAGAGTGTGTGAGGAGGAGAAGAAGAAGGCGACGAACCAGCGTAAGCCATGACCGCCCTCCACCACCGGCGCGAACTGTGCTCTCCCTCTCTCTCTCTCTCACTCTCTTCCCACTGATCGTCTCTACCACCGCGCCAAAACCCACCAATCGATTCAACGGCGCAAGATCGACCGACTCCAAGACGCTCAGAAAGAGGAGGAACGAAGAAGTGTTTTTTAGCGATGGTAGCTGGTCTTGGCAACGGCCTCTGCATAGACCAAATTTAGTAAAACTTCGATCCAAATGCAGACCCATTCATTTCCCCAAAAACTTCCTCTAGAAACAAAAAATTCAAAATCCCCAAAACACAGACCCATTAATTTCCTCAACAAAGGAATAAAACCCACATTGTCATTCCAAACTCCTTATACAATTATGTCCCTCTATGTTACTTATTATTGCTATGTCTAACATTTGACTTGGTAGGAATGGGAATGGCATGCTGATGGTAATGCATACTGAGTAGATTTTTTTGGGTTCATAGAATTGGGTAATCATTGACTGATTTCACTTGAAATGTGAGAGCAGTGTCCAGACACAATTCGAGGCTTAAATGTGTCCAGAACTGTTCAATGCACTGTCCACAAGCATCAACGACTATGGATTATCTGCATTTTTGAAATATAAATATTTATGAATATTTACGAATCAACACCAAGGTTGTCTCATCTGGGAAAAATTTGGGACGTTATGATCCTAATGTCTCGCATTGGCTAAACACTTTAGCACCCTTTCCTTAAATGCTGGTTTTTAAGGGTGAGTGCCGAGAGTTTGTATCATTGTATGTCGATAAATTAGGTAACAGTGCATATCGCCTACAAAGTGTGTACATGAGCTTAGCCTTGTGTGTATAACTGTGTATTCATTGTAATAAACTATAGCTCACCCACCCTTGGATCTGCCATTAACAACTTGAGCCCAGCTTTCACTTTCTTGCTTGCTGTTATCTTCAGGTTTTATCCTCTTTTTCTTTTGTACATTAGCAGACAGCAAATTACAATATGATTGATCGACTAATGATAAATAATTAGATGATATTACATGAATCCTTCGATACGTATAAAGTACAAGTGTTGGACATTCAACACTCGGATAAGAGTTTTGAATTCGTGTGAGACATATTTAGTTAGACAATAAATTAGCACGCATATCTTCTAACTTGAATTCTTACGAGCTATGCAGACATGTAATCAAATAGGATAAGTAATGCCATGGACTAACTCATGTACAAAGTTTTTATGTTTTCTAATTAATAGTTCCTCTCTTAGGATGGGAAAAGTAAATCTGAGAGGCTTAAGAACTCAGTTTCATTTCATAGGCCTAAAATGGGTAAGGAAAACGTTCACTTCAACATTGTTGTCGTTGGCCATGTCAATTCTAGAAAGTCAACCACAACTGAGGCATCTCATCTACAAGCTGGGAGGAATCGAAAGGCGTGTGATTGAGACGTTCGAGTAGGAAACTGCTGAAATGAACAAAAAGCCATTCAAGTACGCGTGGGTGTTGAACAAGCTCAAGGCCGACTATGCTATTCTCATCTCAATGCACTACTTCACGTTTCTGTTAATGTTGGAGCATCTAAGATTGTAAGAGTCGATTCTTTTCCTTAGTCCAAAGCTTATGTGTTTCTTTCTAAGGATTTTGCTGAAACAACTTCTTGAAAAATAAATCCTTACACAAACCATTAGGCAAACGAGCCACGGGCATCAAACTCGTGTGAAGCACGTTGCGTTGTACCTAGTTTATAGTAAGTGTAAAGGTTATACCAAACTGGGAGCCCTAATTTTGGGGTCAAATTTGTCGAGTCCCAAACAGCCACCTACCGGGCCTATTCCCAGGGTCAGCCCTGCTGCTACCACCTCTAGTGGTGTCCTAATCCGTCTTTTTTTTTTTTTTTGGGTAATTAACCATTGCATTAGAAGACAAAGGAAGAATCCACAGTGGAACAAAAAACTAAGGCATGAGCCTGTACAAGAAAAGAATCAAAAGGAAACTAAAGCCTATACAATAGAAAAGCCTAGAAAGAAATATGCCAATTTTGACAAAGCTGAGTGGATAAAGGGGTAGACTTAATATTCCTGCTTTGGGAAGCTTTGATCCATACTTCAAATCTGAATTGCCCAATAATTGTTGAGGGAGGCCTGTGAATGTCTTTAAAGATTCTATAGTTCCTCTCTTGCCATACAAAATAAACTACAACAGCAAAAGCAAGCCTCCTGAGAAGGTTAGGGAAGCCATTCCCTTTGAAATGCGAGTATGTAAGGGCCCGTGTAAAAAAAATCACTTTTTGGAGAAGTTAGTTTTGGCCAATAAAAAGTCCCGGTAATTGCTCCTTGGATTTTTCAAATCACAACGGTATAATCGAAAGTTAATTTTGAGTAAAGCAAAGTCGTCTTTCACCCATTTTCTTCGGAGAAAAATGTGCCGTTTTTTCGGTTTTGTACTAAAAGTGGGGGGATGAGATTTTGATGTGATTAAAATTTTAGAAATGCCATTGTTTCCAAATGGGGAGTACTTCCTTATTTTCATAAATAAATTAAAGTAAAGAAAATTCAAAATTTATAGTCTTTACAAGTTTGGTCTATGAAAATAAGTATTGTGGTAACATATTATATACACAAGTCACCTTTGGGTGTGTAGTGCAATTAGAAGGATATTAGTGTAGTATAGAGGAAGTTTGAACATAACACCGGCCCTCACCACCCGACCGAACCCCTCTCTCCTCTCTTTCCACCATTGTTACACCTCCAAGCTCAAATTACTCCCTCCATACTCAACCACTTTAAGAACCAAGGTCATTTTCACGTTCTACGCACTCTACGGAGCTTGGGTTGCCGTGTATTCACACCAAGAGCTCCAAATCCGGGATTTGGGGGTTTCTACACTTAGGGTTTCATTCATCTTCTATTTTCAAGAAAAACCTTGAGGTAGGGAAACAATTACTACCTCCTCTAGTTGTATAGTACTTGTGATTTGTTGTACATATCTCGTTCTTGGCTTCAATTTCATTGAAAATCATGTTTTCCCTCTTTATGTGGGTTTTCCTAACTTTGATTCTTTGATCTACGAAATTGGTTATTGATTGATGAAATTGGGAGTGGAATTGACCTCCCTCCACGTTTAATTGTTGTCTAGCATCTCTAGTTTGAGCCTAAACTATCCCATTTGTATTTGGGTTGAAATTCCACACCTTATAGGTGAAAATCTGCACTGTTTCTGTAAAAAGGCTGCTGCCCCAATTTTCTGGGTGGTTTCCGGCCACCCTTTGACGTCTGTTTGGCCTCCAATCGTCCGGTACTTCGCACACTTGAATTATAGCAACGTGGTAACCCCCAAAACCATTTTGAAATCTTTAAACTACGACTTTGACACGTGATTTCATTGGACACGTCGTTATACGTATCAGATACATATCATATTGAGTTGGTTGACCCATTTGGCGAAAATTGTGGCGTTTTGAAAGAAAAGGGATACATAGAAATGTTTGATGAACTAAATGCTTTGAGATGATGAAAATGGTTTCTATGACTCTAGGGTTCACCCGTTTGGTGTCCCTAGCCATGGGTGAACGGAGCCCAAGAAATCCGGCAGGGGTGAACGGAGCCCAAGAAATCCGGCAGGGGTGCACGGAGCCCATGAAATCCGGCAGAGGGATTCATTCCCTATTAAATGAAATGGTTGATTTTATGAAAAAGTTGTAAATGGAAATGTTTTGAAGTGAAAATGGCGTTTTGGCAAACATTGGATACTTGGACACGAAATTGGATACATATGATACATTTTGGCAATTTGGACTTACTAAATGGACTTTCAAGTTTCATTTGGGTACTTTGAAATGATTTTGGACACTTGGATACGTTCGGGACACATGGATACATTCCATGGACACTTGGGTACATTATGGACACATATCGCTTGTTTTAGCTCTCATTATGATTCTTTGATCATTTCTTTCATGACAACCCACATTGTGTGCACTTATCATATTTATACACCTAGCGGTTGTAGTATGGTTTTCCTACTGGGCTAGTGAGCTCACCCTATCATTTTCAGGTACACGACGTGGAACATGAGATTGGATGCTTGTGGAGTGATGCATTACATGGAGCTTATACATGCATGAAGTTATTTTTCCATCTTATAACTAGTATTTTTGGTAGATGACAATGTAACTTCTATTGATTCAATCTTTTGACTTATTGGGACTTATGTAGTAACTTTAAACTTTTATATCAGGTATCTATGTATTCGGGTATGAGATAATACCGTTTAGTGAACCATTGACCGACGTATGTTATGTAAGTTTGACTTGGACTTTTATATGGAGAATGTTGACTTTGACTTGTGCCACGTGGATATTTTCTGGTATTTAGTGTGTTAAAAAGCAAGGCGTGACAGAGTAGAACCAAACAAGCTTTTGAGACCATAAGGTAGGACCAAGGGGAATGCAGCAGAGATTTGCAATAGCCGCCCACACCTGGCTGGAGAAGGAACACTAAAAAAGAAGGTAATCCAGAGTTGAAGGAAAAAGATCACATAGAGGACAAGTAGAGCTGGGGGGATTTTTTGAGAACCAAACAACCTTTTGCCAGAAGACTAGAAGATTGTGAGTCCTAAATGCATTCCAAGCATGAGTGCTGCGACTTTTATATTGCAATCCAAAGTGCAGGATGTCGCGAAGTAATAAACTCGGATAGTCCGAGATCGATCCACAAAGACAAGGTTTGATTAGAGCACAAGATTAAATAAAACAAAAGTAAGTGTGAAGCCGGGGCTGACCACAGGGACCTTATAAATCCCAAACTACTGATTGTAAAAGAAAGAAAGATTAATTTATCAAAT
>JAXBDA010009548.1:0-12312 GCA_036023075.1 Gaultheria prostrata
ACCTTCTGTTCAGTTTTGCTCCCCTTCTGTGCCACTTTTGAGCGCTCCAGAGAAATAGGGTAGCGCTCCCGACGGGTTACGATCACTTTCGCGCGAAATCAACTTCAACACTTAGTCTCCTCAGCTTCCCCACTCTCGATCCTCGTGCATGCCCTTCCAACAACTCCGATTAGCGCCAACACACCTCAATTTTCTGCAAATTAAGCACAAACACCAAATCCAACCACGTGCACGCATTAAATGGAAAATGAGGGTTAAATACACGAAAATCGCGCTAACTCTACCCTACTTAGGCGCTTAAAATCATGCTTTTTGCGCGCCTATCATTGTTTCTGGTAGAATTCAGAGACAGTCCTCTAGGGTTCAGGCGTTTGATGAAGGACATGCATGGTTAAGTAGAAGTGTTGTTGGGAGACTTTCTGCTATGAGGGATTTGGACTCACTAATGGAAGCTTTTATTTCAAAGGGGATAACAAACATTCAATTGAGGGATATCGGGGGGTAATCTGGTTCTTCTTTCTTTTAAGTCGGTGGAGCATATGTCATCAATGTTGGAAGGAGCAGGTAAATGTTGGTTGATGAATTGGTTTGTGGATGTAAATCAATGGAGTCCGGATTTGAAGGTTGACATCAAGAGAGTGGTCTGGCTTAGTTGCTATGGAGTGCCTCTTAACCTTGGGAATGCCAATACCTTCTTCAATATTGGCAAATTATGGGGCGACGTTATTACTCTTGATGATGCAACATCCAATGGTTCTTCGTTCTCGGTCGGTAGGGTGAAAATCTTTACCAATGTTTTCGAAGCCTTTAATCAGATGATCGAGCTTGAATTCGATGGTAACACTTTCCCTGTTAGAGTGTATGAGGAACATTTTATTGTTAATAATTTCAGGAAGGTTACTTGTTATTGCAAAGGAAACGGTATTGATAATGTGGTTTCTTGTCCAAGGCCTTTTAGGGATTCTGAAAGCGACTCTAATAAGGATGTTGATGCTCTTGTGGATGTCGAAAATGGGGATTCATGCTCTCCTTTGGGATCTGATCAAGCTGGTGAGGTTAATGGGATTGGGGAGGTGAGATTAGACTCAGTTGTTAACAAGAATCTCAAAAGGAATGATGGGGGAAAGGACGGTTCAGATACTGATACTAAGTGGGTCTTGGTGGTTCGTGATTCGATTAATGAGTCTGTTTGCGAAGACTCTTTGGTGGGTGAATCGCAAGAGGATATTGATTCTTTTGAAGATAATGCGGCTTCGAGGCATCTGGACTTGATTAGGAGCAATAGCGATGTGCATCCAATGAACAATACGATAGAGGAAACTATTTGTTTGCAGCTATTGGAGTTGGTAAGGGCAGTGTTAAGGGGAGCGAGTATGAGGGGATTAATCTATGCATTAGTTTGGGCTCAGTGGAGGTGTTGAATAATAATGATGCGGGGCCAACTGATGTTGTGGAAAATATTGGAAAAGGAAAATGGAAGCCGAATAGGATTGAAGAAAAGATGGGATTCCTTAAATCTAAAAAGAAGGGTCGTCGAAAATAGAAAAAATGCGTAGTGTTCAGATCTGTTATAGCTGCTGCTGCATTATCTGCTTCTTCTGATGGTATCAATAAGGTTCATCTTAATACGGCCGAGGCTGCTCGGTCAATTAGCAAGATCTTGGATGAAGATTATTTGGGGGACGATGATGAAATCATAAGCAGTTTTTCTCTTGCAAACTAATCTCTATCATTTGAGGTGCTTTGTTTTGGGTGTTTTTTGGTTGGGTTTTGTTTGGGGTTTTGTTTTTGGGGCGTGTTTTCTTGCTCAAGGTTTTGGTTGGTTCCTTACCAGCATTAGGTTTTGGTTTGTTTTTCCCTTCTTGGGTCCTGACGGCTTGAGATTGTCAGTTGTGGTTAACTTCTTCGAAGGTTTTCTCCACTTCCGTCATGATGCCTGCTTTGGATCCCTTTAATCTTTGTAATTTGTTTCCAAAGATTAATAAATTTTGCCTTTAAAAAAAAAAAAAAAAGCATGGCAACTCGTTAAGGAACTACATCAGAATATGAAAAATCAAATTGTCCTTAATTTTCAACATTTTAAACCTAAATGAGTATAAATTATACCTAAAATTAAAACGTATCCAACATAGAGATCAATTGGACGGGTCATATTATGGTATTAAACGCGGCGGCTCTATTGTCCCATGGGTTGGCAAACCCTGCCAACCGCATCTAAAACCGTCCGTTTCAGCAATCAAGGGACTAGATTTAAAATATACTTTTATCCAAAAAAAATTTATTTTAAATCTGAACCATCTAAAACACTTTCAGACGGTCCGAATCGGGGTTGGTAGGGCTTGCCGAACCATGGAAACAGCAGAACCCCGCGTTTGGATAATAGAAGGTTTGGCAGTCAGAGTAGGGTAGGAATTAAGATTTTGCAGGTAGGATTAACAAATCTTGCTTTAAGTATAATATTGGTGGAAGTACTTCCATCTCAAAATCACCTAACAATCACCAAAGAATATTGTATGGCATTTGGGATGCAAATCATGGTGGTCCTCTCTCATTTGCTTTTGTCAATTCTAGTATAATTAACTATTTAAGCATGACCCAACGAAATTATATTTTATACACATACATTATAAAAAAAAAATCGTTAATTTAGTCGCCGGTCAAAAAAATATAAATCATTAATTTAGTTTTGAGATTCCCTATAACGAACTTGACCGTCCAGACAAGAAAAATATTAACTACCAACGGCTAAGGAGAACCAATCTTAATACACCAAAGTTAATCTTCTTTCCTTCGTTGAGAAGTTAGGTTAAACTAGGTCCAAGAATTATTGATGGGTGCCTATTTTTTTTTTTCTCAATGAAGCTCATGGCTCTTAAAGAAAAGAAGGGCCAATCCCTTCTAGATATCAAAAGTGTATTGACCAAGAAATCCAAGAATTAGGTATAAAGTACTATTTATTGATTATCACGAGTGAAGAAAAATGATAAGATCCAATTTTAATACCTTAGTCAAATGAAAAGACTACGTGAGGTAGGCTCCTTTCTTCGAGGAAAACTTGTTGGGTGGTCTTGGGAAACTGACACGTGATGTCCATATACCTTTTAACACTATGCATTTCTCTAAGGCTGACTTTTAAGTACTGTATGAACCCCATAGAAATGTGTGTGTATTGAGGGGTGCTGGAACATCACGTGCAGGCCCGGCCCGGCCCTGAGATTTTTGGGGCCCTAAGCGAGTTTTAATAATGGGGTCTTTCTAAACTTCTATATATATTTATTGTTCACTATGAATGCTAAAGGACCCTTGTGGTTTCAGTGGTCATTCGACATGAGTTAGACTAGGTACATGATGTTGCGAGTTCGATTCTCGCCTTCTGCAACTTTTGAAGAAATTTTTGTGCATATTCCAAATGTTAAGGCTTCAAAAAATTGGCATCAGTAGGACTTGAATACAAGATCGAACACACAGACCAAGGATTCCTTACCGTTGAGCCGCAGTAGCACTATGTGTTGAGCAACAGACCTATAAAATATTTATTATGATTTACAAATTTGGGGGCCCTATTTTTGGGCCCAAAAGTTGGGGCCCGAAGCGACGGCTTGGTTAGCCTTGCCTCAGGGCCGGTACTGAATTCACGTGGTGGTGTCCTAAGCCACTAAGTAATAACTCCCTCCTCAAGAGCGAAAGATCAGACATAATTGGATTATGTTTGGTGTCACATTCTAGGCAGAGGTTAAGGAAGACAATTGAGGTGGTTGCATGGATATTCAGTCAATCACACAAGTTAGGGCAATTTACAAAAAGAAAGAGGCTGCCGAGATCGAATAGATGTATCCAGACAAATACCTTTCATGAGTTTATCACTTAGGTAAGAGCAAAATTATAAATTATTCAGTGTAATTCTTCTTGCTTGATGTAGCCATTGTCGAGTTTTTCTAATAAAATCTTTTCGCCGTTTAAAAAATAATAATAATAACAGGATGGTTTAGGGAGGAATTTAGGAACCCTCGATGTTTCAACCTAGTTATTCATTCTCATTTGTTCATATCAAATTAATGTACACGAATCACCCATTTACTATTTGTCTAGCATATATATATATATATGAGATATATAGTCTGTCCACTCATTACCAATTGACCGTTTTGATTTGAATATTTTGGCGGATTATATACAAGTGGTTTATACTCTCCCTTTCTTTTTCTTTTTGATCGAGAAAGAAGAAGATATTATAAAACTCGACATCGAGAAAAGAAGATATTATACTCTCTCCCTTTCTTGGTTTGGAGTACTAGATTAGTGAACATCCACAAAATGTGGTGAAGATTCCATATGGGCAGCGTACGTGATTAAAACGAATCACGCATTCTTCTATAATTAATTAGAGTTTTGCACGATAACTCTATCTGTAAAGATAATTCGATCTGTACCCTACTAATAATTGTTGTCTTTCTCTTCCAGGAACATATATTACTTATACATCAAGGAAATTAACCTCTCACTTTCTACTCTTAACCAAATTTCCACCTCTCTTCGAATCATATTTCTCCCACTGGTATTATGTTTGTCAATGCGTTTACTTTGTCCAAGTACATGAATCACTCATTCACCGACATTTTTAGGCAGAAATTATCTTCTCGGACTACCAATACCGACACCGGGAAAACCCGAACGACTGACATTCTAGGCCGAAAGGATTTTCTTGGACCAGGGGCGGACGCAGGATTTTTCATCAGCGGGATCAAAAATCTACAGTGTGTACTCCCTTCCTTCTATTTTGATGGTCTCATACGTGTAATATTTTAGATAAAATATTTAAGTATTTTCGCACATGATTTTTCGAGTTTCTTCATCCTAAATTAAAGATCTCGACTAGTTCTTTATTTTGGTGACACAAAATTAAAAAATTATGAACTAAATGAAATATTTTATTTTTTTGTTTGCAAATAACTTGTCTTTTCATGGGGAACTATATTTCAAAATGGGATGGAAGGAGTATATTATACTACTAAACTAAAAAGATTTATACAAGCAAAAAGTGGTATATCGTGTTGCTTGGGGCAGAGAGAGAGAGGGAGGAGTTAAAAAATAGTAGGAGCACCAAAAAGAAACTTATATACTCTCTGACTAATTGCTCCGGTTTTTCACATGTGAGGGAGAGTGTCTTAAAAAATGATGGGATCACAAAAAAGGAAAAGCTCAGGGAGATTTAGTGAACCATTTAGGCAAGGTCATAAATATTTCATGTTACTTGGGGCGAAATCTAGAGAATAAAGTATAGAGTATCCAAAAATATATGTGCGCGTCTATAGAAAATTTTAATTGAAAGGGGTCAGTTGACCCCCTTGCCCTAACGTGTGTCCACCCATGTCTTTGACTACCAATACTGGCCCTAGGCAAAAGCGATTAAAGAGTCTTTTACTTGGGCCCTAATATTCTTAAAAGTGAGGGGCCCAAGAAAATGTGTAGCATTCATCAAATAAAGATCCAAAATGAGCATCCTAAAAATGTAAAAATTAATTATACGGACATAATTATTACTTTTGCTATTAAAAACGTGAGAAGATTGATCTTTACGTGATTTTTTTTATAACTTGGGTAATGATATGCATAATTTTACAAATTTAATCTAGTTGAATACTATTGGCTTTCAAAAATTGACTTCTATTTTTATCATTTTTGCTTGTAAAATACTACATAAAAGGCCCCATTTCTAAAATTTAATTTGGCCCCCTAAAATGTCAGGATCGGCCTTTGAATCGACTATAGAGCTTTCAATTGTCAGACAACTACAATGCAATTTATGTTGGATGATTATTCTTCACTGTAGTTTTTATTTTATTTTATTTGCCAGTATTATTGTGTTAATTTTTGCGTTATCTTGGAATTTTTTGAATTGTGGAGGGAAATGAAAATGGAGTGAAGGAGATAATGCAACATCTATATTTTAGTTTGCACATTGCATAGCAATAAAAGGAGCTTGTCTCAATTAGTATGATTTTTTTCCAATCATTGGGACAAATATAAACTAATTTAATGAACAAAAGTATGATCCAAGTTAATTTTCAATCAAATTGATACGCCAAAAAAATCTTGACTATTTATCGTAATCTGATAATCTAAACATGTTTTTTAATCTCACCATAGCATAATAATTTGACTTCTTAATTTTGACTTTTCTAAAATTACTATTTTTTCGCCCTTTATCACGCTAAAAGCCGAAAGTCACCTGAATTAGCTCAAAGAACTTGCCAAAAAGCAACAAAAAAATTTACTTACTTCCTAAAAAGCCAAAATCAAAATTCATTGTGAAAACATCTCAAATGAAACTTAAGTAAAACAATCGGCAATTTTAGTCTTTTAGACATCCCAAATGAAACTTAACCCAAGTGCCAAGAATAAAATAAAAAAATTTGAATCGGCAAGTGCCAAGCAACTTGATACGATATTTTTTCTTTTTTGGTAAAACTAATATGTGAGCTATACTACTCGAGTTATTCTTGAAAAAAGCAAGTAAGGGACGCCAACTTGTTGTAAATTGTAAATAAATAAATAAGGACGCCCAATTTTTGTGGAAGAAGCAAGTTGATCATTCATTGTCGATTCAATTGGTGGTATGTAAAAGTGCTTTTAATTTAAGTGTCACTTTTGGCTGGCAAAGAGTCGCAAGCCACAAAAAAAGCCACTTAATTCTAGTTCCGCAAAAGGGGATTATGCAGTCATATTCACTTGTCCAAGGATGGAGCCAGGGAGTGGCTAATAGTGACAGTCGCTCCCTACAATTTAAAAAAATCCTATTATTACATAGGAAAAAATATGTATATCATCAAACTATATAGTCTCGTCACCCCTCCATTTTTCCGTTAAAAAAAATAATAATAACAATTTTAATATTTTTCGAGCTGAAACATCTTTGTACTAAAATTGGTCCTAATGAGGTATGATTACACAATCATTTTAAACAAAATATGGCCCAAAATTTATAACCCAACTCACTTAGCCCGTTCACTTTTAAAAATTAAGGCCGACTAAAATTTTGGAAGCCAAAACTCTTTACTGATTTCAGTAGATAAGATTAGATAAACGTTAATACTATTGCAATCTAAGTTGATATAAGAAACATGCTTAGTTTCATATGTATTGGTGTTATTCTATGTTTTTTAGAGTTGGTAAAAATTCGCATCGTTGTCTCTCTTTATTTTAATTTTTTTGATTGTATATATTCGTCTCCCCTACTTAAAAATCATGACTTCGTCCCTGCACTTGGCTATATTGATATACTAGCGTTGTTTCTGTTTTATGCACGGAAAGACACAAATTTATTTTTACAATTTAAAATTTTAGAGTCTAAATAATCACAATTGGAATAAAGGATAAACCAAGCAAACAAAAACTAATACTCCCTCCATCCCTTTTTAAGTGTGTTACCTGGGAATTCCAACTATTTTTCTCTCACATCAACTTTTACAACTTTTACATCTACTTTCCATTACCCTTATCAATATAATAATACTCACTAACTTTTTAAAAAGGAATCTACTTTTAAGGGCAAAATAGGAAATGTACCAACTAACTTTTCAAAACACACACTTATTAAGGGACAGCCCAAAATGGAAATGTACACACTATAAAAGGGACAAAGAGAGTAGTATTGATTTATAGATAGATATGTTCATTGTTTCCATGTCATGCTTTCATATCTCCAATGTCTTTTGATGTGAACTGATTGAGTTCCATTTTCTTTACTCATTTTATAATATTTTTTTTAGTGTGGATTTCTAAATTTAAAAAGAAAAAAGAAAATAACAGGGTAGGAAAAAATTGAAACAAAAAATGTAATACTCCCTCCGTTCCAAAATAACAGTTCACTACGAATAGTCGTGTCATTTTTCAAATCAAAAAATGAAGTACTTTCATATATTATTTTTCGAATTTTTTGATTTGAAAAAGAGTAAGAGATAAAAAGTGGGGCTATTATTTAGGAACAGAGGGAGTATTTCTTTCGTGTTCCATCATCTCGAAAAAAAAAAAAAAAACGAAAACGCAAACATAAATGTCAACCTCCATGTTTTTTACTTGGAGGTTTATCTATTGTGAGTATAAGTGTTAGGAAAATGTAGTAATAATTTGTCGGTTCATTGGATCCAGTAAATTAAAATTCTAACTCTGCTGTAGCTTGTAGAGCATCTCATTAAAGGGGAGTTTGGCAGCCTATTTTTTGTTTTATCATTTCATTTTCACCTTTTCAAGTTTTGAGTGTTTGAAAGAATTCATTGAGAACACATTCTCTGAAAAAGGGTTTTGGTTTTTAGACATTAGAGAGGAGAACTCAAAAGTAGGGTGAGAAACTTTTTGACATCTTATTTTCACTTATCTCATTCGGGTAAAAATGAAAGACCTACAGAATTCATTCTCCACATATCTATCAAACACTAAAATGTATTCTGCACATAAAACATTCTGAGCATAATTTAAAAGAGCAAAATGCAAAAAGTGAAAAAACAGAGGCTCCCGAACAACCCTTAAATTATCATCCTTTGTGATAAGTTAAAGAAAAGTCTGGGAGTGCATGATTTCCCATGCATGGTGGCATTGTGGCAAGGGTGGCGCCACATTTGTTGGCTAATGTAACCAATTAAATATTGTGATTACTTCCAAGGTTCCGGAATTAGTCGAGGTATGTACAAGATGACCCGGACATTCGGCTATCAAAAAAATCCCGTAAAATTTTTCCAAATGAACCTAAAAAACAAGTACGATGTGTGGAAATATTTGGATCGAGTGGTGCAGCGGGGTGGGAAACCAAGCACCCTTGTGTCCGCCCCTGATTGGAGCATTGATTCTGCAAATATTATCCCATATGAAAAATGGGGTAGATGAACATATGAAAATGAGTTGCCAGAATTTGATGGCCGTTCTTTGCAAGCATTTCTGGTACGTCAAGAACTCAATTAAAGCCACTGGAAAAGCCTTACATATGACTTTTCTTGGACCCGATACAATGCATCCTAAACAGGGACGGAGCCAAGATTTTACCTTTGAAAAAATTTAGTGGTGGCGAATCTATAAATTACACTTTTTTGAAAATCTTGTGGTGGCGGCTGCCACCATTTGTCCCCCTCTAGCTCCATCCTTGATCTTAAATATACCTCGAACCTTTCTGGGGGAACAGTCCTAAATAGTAACTATACATAAGCACGTTTGCATTCTATTTTTGTTGGAAATATGACAATGGAAACCACTAATTAATGGAATGAAGTAGGAATTGTCACCTTATTTGCTTTTGTTCAACAAGAAATTTTCATATATTACGTACAATGCATGAGAATAACAGTTTTAGTAAATGGGAACAAATTAAAATTGGATAGAGATCCCCATTTCATTGGATATAATAATAATTACACGATCCCTGAACGTAATTTCAAGAAGTCAATATTAACCTAAATGGATGTAATCAATGAGAGATAAAATAATAATAAATAAATAAATAAATAAAACACCCATTTTATTGCTAGTTATTAAGAAATTTTTCATTCTAGCAACGGAGAATATATTTAACCGTTATACACCGAAAACTGAAGGAGCTAGCTAGCATCGAGAGTCAAAGATTTGGTAAGTCGCGAAAGTCACCGCATGGTTTCGAATAGAGGGGTGACAAAATAAGTAGTTCAGATTGAATCTAATATGTTTGGTAACAAATCACTTTCAATGTTCCAGTTGAATTGTAAATTTCTATGCCTTCACGCCAAATGATTTCCAAAAAATGGATAAAGGTAGAGAGTGGTGCTGCTTTGCCAAATCAAATCAAATAAAATCATAATCAACAAGTTTAAAATCCGTTGACCGCGATCTAAAAAATATCTGCTGACTTAATTGGCCGTGAACAAATTTCTAGTGAAGATAAATGCAAGAAGTGGAGGTAATAAAAATGCCTAGTGACCAAATTTATGGTTAATAATTAATGCAGGAATATGAAGTACTAATAAAGTTACTATGGGCCTCTGTTTTAGTTGGATAGGCTTTTGTTTTGGGCTTCGGCTCATTCTATGGCCCTCTCTTTAGTTTGTAATTACTACCAAATAAACAAGATTTAAATATTTTGTTTTGAGTAGCGATGGTGCATCAAATATTGTTATGACATACACGAACATAGAAGAACAAACAATAAAGTAAAAATCACACAAGGAGATGAGGATTTAATGTGGTTCAGGTGCTGAAAAGCATCCATTAATCCTACCAAATTCATGTTGTTAGTTCGTTTACGAAGTTAGTTGATTAGCGTTAGTTGATTTATGGTGTTTCAGGTCTTAGAAACTCAAGAACTTGAAAAACGCTTTTTGGAATGATTTGAAGCGCGGAGGATGAAAACAGGTGTAAAAGAGGAGCGGAAAGTCAAGTACCAGCATCTCTTGTCCGGACCAACACTTAACACATCGAAACCATGCTGCCAGCATCTTTGGTCCGGACCACCCATGTCTTGGTCTGGATGAACGGGCACGGAAATCAGCGTTTTGGACGCGTTTTATGTAATTTTTAGGTCTCCTTAATGCAGTTCTTGCTCTTCCAAAAAAAAAAAAAAAAGAGATGTTCAAAAAAAAAAAGAGTGCATCAAGAGCTGTATGTTAAAAAAAGGTGTATTATGGCCCCGTTCCGCTAAAAAAAAATCAGTTGCAGTTTTAATCCTAAAACTACTTCATTCCACTAACAAAAAACTATCCAAAAAAATCAGTTTTGTTTTAAACAAAAAACTACTCCATTCCGCTAACAAAAAACTACCCAAAATAAACCAACTCATTCCACTAATGCCACTAACTTGGGTTTTTTAGTTTTTTGGCTTTTTGGCTTTTTTATGTGATGTATTGTGAGTGGATGACTTGTCTCGAAAAGCGTAATAAGCTGGCTTTTGACTTTTTGAGCTAGTGGAACGGGGCCTAACCTTTTAAAAAAAAACCAATTGATATCATCAGCCAAAACGCGTCCTACTAATGTAAAATTATAAATTTGCCCTCCCCTTATACGTCTGTCAAAAAAAATTTATAACGGAAGCAGATCAACTTGTTTTCATTTTTTAATCATCTGAAAAATTTATTAAAAGACAAACCTATGAGAAGATGAGATTAGCAAAAAAAAATTGGAAGTTCTGTACCCATTCACGTTCGTGTCCCATGACTTTAAAAAAGTAAGCATTTAGGAGTTGTTAAGGTACAATGGCAGATTGGTAATTTGGTAACACAACTCAAAAAACCACTTAGCGGAACAAGTTTTAGTTTTAAACTAAAATTAAAGACCCAAAAAAGTAAAAAACCAAAAAATCACTTAGCGGAATACCCCCTATATGTGCACATGCGAAGGGCTGCGTGAAAAGTTAAGAAATTGGCAAAAGTGGACCAGGACATTTGTTTGGGCTGGGCTTAGTTTGTCCTTATGTGCCAGGATAAAAGACGATAATCCAGAATCCAGAATCCAGATTGTTTCTAATGGGCCTTAGGCTTTCTAGACATTGGTTGGTCAAGAAATAACTACGGGCCGCTTCACTTTTCCCACTGCATGTACCGAAAGCTCCACTACGGAAACCCATCCCATATTCCCATGTACAGTCGTGCATCCTAAAAGCACCGTCAAATTACTTGCACGAGTCACAACCACGGCCTTCTTTATTTTTATTTTACATTTTAATTTTTTTTAAATCCTAGGATTCCCTATGAAAGTACCTAAATTTAAACCTTAGGGTACCCTATGAAAGTACTAAAACCCTATAATAGGAAAATGCACCATAAACCTAAACCCTAGGATACCCTATGAAAGTGCCTAAACCTAAACTCTAGGGTACCTTATAAATCCTAGGGTACCCTATGAAAGTGTCTAAACCACTAAAACCTTATATAGGAAAGTGCACCCTAAACCTATACCCAAAAAAAGAGTGATTGACCTTAATGATAATAAATAGACCGGCCCGTAATAAAACCAACTACACAAAAGGGGAACGGCCCAGCTAAAAGCCCACTAGTCCTACCAAAGTCATGAGTAGAACGCTTTGATCCTTGTAATAAAGTGGGAGATTTTGCGAGTCGCAGCAATAGGAGAGTCTGTGTACTCTCTGAAGGTCTCTCAATGCTTTTCTTTTTCCTATTTTCTAATTTATTTATTTTTTTTTATCCTTATGATAAATGAAATTTTATGCCGATTAAAAAATTACATAACTCAGTAACTAATACTAGGAACATATATGTGCAGTGAAAATGCTAACTTTCATGTACACTCATGCATTTGATGGGGATGAAACATCACTAACTAACAATAACCATAACCAAT
>JAXBDA010009549.1:0-12308 GCA_036023075.1 Gaultheria prostrata
ATTGAATTAAATAAATGAGAAAAAATAACTAAGAAATGAAAAGTTACAAAAAGCTTGGGGGTGGGGGTATTTCCGGAAAGGGAGGTGGGGTCAGTTGATGGGGTGTGTCAGGGGTGGGGGTGAAAATCAGCTCTCTTTTGCATCGTTGAATATTCCCCCAATGTACATACAAGCACATGGGTCCTAAATTTTGGGGACCCTAGCTAAAACAAAAATCAAAGTTGAGGTTTTTTAACCACATATTATGTTTCCCGAAATAAATTCATTTATTTATAAACAAAAAAAATCATAAAATAACTAAAACAACAACATTTCAAAAGAATCACTAAAATATCACTAATTCTGAAAAAAAAAAAAAAACATTACAAGATTTAATAAGTATCACAAATTTCACTCCTTCTGTAATTTTAAATATAGCAAAATCAGTAATGAAGGCCGTGCAATAGACCTACTCGAAAGCCTCTTCATGTTTCACAGCATTTCCATTGCTATGTGTTTGAAGTTTTCCTTATGGAAAAACCTATGGGTACCGACCCATAGGCACAGAAAACGCACAGATCGGGCTTGGGGACCCACGTTTGGGTCCTACACGAGTGATCCGAACCGTTCATTATTCTTAGAATATTTTTCCGAGGGGGCTCTCAAAAAATCAGCTCAATCGGACGGTTAGAAGTGGTTGAACCAAAGTCCTACAATTTCAATCAAAAATCTTTTTATTGAAACGGTGGGACTTTGGTTCAACCATTTCTAACCGTCCGATTGAGCTGATTTTTTGGGGGTCCCCTCGGAAAAATGTTCTAAGAATAATGAACAGTTCGAATCACTTGTGTGGGACCCAAAAGTAGATCCTCAAGCCCGATCTGTACGTTTTCTGTGTATTTTGGATTTATACGTGTCACATCCTCCTTTTCTTATTGACATGGACAAAAATTTTGAGAACTGGCTAAGATCTTGGAATCACTGCATAAATGTACTTGAAAGCTAGTATGATAGTAGGCTCCATAGCAATGGAATTAACTATCCCTATCACATAGCTGGACAGATATTTACAACTCCTTCCTCCATTTTCATAGTTATATACATTTTAGTAAAGAAAATGAGGAAAAAGCATGGGCCCATCCCGGGCTCAAAAAAAGTGATCTCAGTCGTTCATTGAGTTCTTCTCATCGTGTTTATCCTAATCCAGCTCTCTATCTGTGCAAACTTTCTATCCATCTCAAAATTAATTATCAATCAGTGGAGAGATCCCTGTATTTATTAAGTGATTACACATTTCACTCCTAAGCAATGTGGGACTAGTTCCTTAACATAATCACTCAATCGGCTATAAATGGCTCGAGTTATGACATTATGTGTGTGCATGAACAGGAACATAAGAGCGACCGCCAGCATAGTTCCAGAGGACCCAAACCGCGTGGGGGAGGGGCCCACTTGGAATTGAACTCGACCCAAGTTGAAACTCGTCAGTTTCCCAATCATGTTCGTAGAAGCGGCTTCAAACATCACCACAAGTTGAAACTCAACAACATTTGTTCTCTCTTATCCACTTTCCTCTCTAGATCTCCTCCACCACCTGTGAGATTATCCCCAAATTCCCATTCTCAAAACTTGCTGCCCGTGTTAAGGTAAAATTCCGCAGAAAATCATTTTCTCCTATTTTTCTTCTCTCTTCGCTCATTATTCATTTCTTTAATTATTATTGATCATATTTCTCTATCCACTCATTACTCGTTTCTCCAATCATTTCTCTCTATCTCTCTCTCCAATTATTACTCTCTTTTCTCTATCCAATCATTACCCCAAAAATCATTTCAAAAAATCAAACCAAACACTATGTTAAATTTTTTTCTCAAAACTCTCAACGAAGCACAGTGTTTGTTTGCTCAACTTATTTATGAATAGACAATTCTGGTATCTATGCTTTACATGTACAAAGTTCTCTCTCGTAATAATACACTAATCTTTCTCTCTAATCAACTACTTGCCGAAATTTTCTTTCTTCTTTCTTCCTTTGTTCTCTAATTTTTTTTTTGTTATTTGTATCAGAGCTTGTGAATCAAGAAAAAAAAAATCATTGGTGAAAAGCTTAAGAGCAAGACCAGTACTGTAAATTCTTGTAAGTATTGCTCTACTACAATCATTACTTGTTTTGTGTTCTTTGTTTTGTCACTTTTGTGTTACATTTGTAGCTATTGCAAAGCCCATATACTAAGATTAGAGTGTGTTAAAGCCCATATTACTCGGTTATTCAGATCATTTATCATAAAAAAGTTGATGGTCAGTTAAACTTTATGGAGGTTTTAGGCGCCAAGCACGCCACTGTAAGAGGTTTTAGGTACCCGCATCAGTCTAAAATGACACTAAACAAAGAAGATACTATATGTGTAGGTCTGTAGAAAATAATATTAGAGATATTTATGAACATCTTATTCATATTCCTAAACAATGAATTAATATTATTGGAGCAGTCTTAATAATATTACTAATCTTATGTGTTCAAAATTTTCAAAAATAGATAATTAAAAAGAGGTCTTAGGTACCCGCTTCAATGGGCAACAACTAATCGTGAATTAGTAAACACGTGTCCTCCATCTAGTTAACAATCTCCCTAATCTATGAATATTAATTTCCCAATTTTTTGACTAGTCAGTATTTAAGTACATTTCTGTACAGTTTTTTTTTTTAAAATAGATGCTCTTAGAACGTCTTGTATGCCTTCAAAGTTTCCCAATGAAATTATCGTAATCTCATATGGGGTTTTGCTCTTTTTATGCGTTAAGCTATTCTATCATCAATGGAGTACTTTTTATGGCCTTTGTGGCATTTCGGTTAATCAATTTTTTGGTATGGGCTTAAAATCTTTTTCAATTCCACTGGCGCATGGTATATATTACATGTTTTATTTGAGTAAAAAATTGCATTAATTTGTTGAATTGGATTTTGATCAATTTTGTTTGAGCGATGGCCACTGGATTGGAAATTGAAGATGAGTCCATGTATAGAGAACAGGGAAGATAACCCCTCACCTCTCTTTGTATCCCCTAAAGATAAATAAATTATCTGCGCTCGATTTCACTAATAACAAACCCAATCTAATTAAATCCTTTGAAAATAAAAGGGTAATTCACCTAGACACCCCCTCAACTATACCTCTTTTACCCGACACCCCCTTAACTAATTTAACCTACGCCGAGACCCTCTTAACTATTTAACTTTATCCCCTACAGCCCTTCTGTTAGCAATCTGTCTACTTTCATTAATTTTTTTGGCCAAATTTTTTTTTTCTAAACTTGCCCTTGCCCTGCCATGGTTATGACCAATTAATACACAACCAAACTGTAAATGATTAAACATACAGATCAAATGGTCCAAAACCCTAGGGTTCAGCAAATGGAAGTTCAAAAGAGGGGCCAGGGACTCATCAAGCTTGATATGCCGACATGATCGGCGGCGGCGGCCCATCCTGTCCACTCTGGTTCAAACTGTCATAATCATTCGTCATTAGATCAGTTGTTGCAGATCTTTAATGCTAATGTGATCACATGCAATAGCTCCAAAAAAATCCTTTGATGTTTCAATAACCTTGGCGGTGAAGGATTGGCGGGATAGTGCTGGCTTCTTTCAGATCACCTTTCACTTCTATGCCAAATCAATTGATTGAAATTCAATTTCAACTCTTTTCTTGTTTTGATTTCAAATGCCTAGCCATTACTGGTAGCAACCGGCGAGAGGTCCGATGACGTCCGGCGTGGTCCAACCATAGCCACCACTGTTGGTGGCTGGGTTGTTGCCCATCTCTCTCTCTCTCTCTCACCCTTTATCTGTGTTGGGCAAAATGAAAGAACCCAAAATCAAAAAAGATCCAAAGCTGCTTTTTTTTTTCCGCAGAAATGACGTTTATAGTTTGGTTGTGTATTGGTGGTTTCCTTCTGGTTGTGCACGTAACATTATTGAGGGGGAAATGGTCATTCTATTCATTCCATTAACTCTGATAGGGCTTTTAAACCTTTTCGATAGTTTAGGGGGTCTCGTTTTAGGTTAAATTAGTTTAGGGGGTGTTTGGGTAAAAGAGGTATAATTGAGGGGTGTCTAGGTAATAAAACTCGCATTTGCTAAATGATGATTATGCCCCTCACTAATTGTGTTATTTCAAGTGGAAGCCAAAGTATTAAACATGATGTAAAATCAAAAATTTTGAATAATATTTTTGAGATTCACAATATTTATATATAAATGATTATGGCCGTGAGAACCACAACAGTGAACTTAATAACGCAAAGGTTTAATATGCAAGATTACATTTTATAGCCATATAAATACCATGATATTTAGTTTAGTGGTGGGGGATTGTTGGAAAAATATTTTGAATATAATATTTTATTTAAAGTGTGAATGAAAATTGATTTGATTTGGAGTTGCATCTTTTCATTGACACCTATTCGCTGTGGACGAACGCGTCCTTTCGTGAACAGATGTGTCTTTTCTCTCTGATGACTATTCGTTGAGTCACTTGGTCTACATTATATGGCATCATTCATTCATTTCATAGTTGAATTTTCCTACAATACTTTCATTGAGTCAGAGGCTTTTCATTGGGGAGAGTACAAACACAAGTTTGGTTCGCCTACCGAATAGATTGGAGTGCTACTTCTGTTCGGTGAAGATCAAGTAGTGCTGGAAGATAGACGTTCATACAAACTATAAGCACTGTAGCGGGGGCGAATCTATCTTCAGTACAGAGTGTTAAACACTCGCCTTGATCATCATTTCTTTTCATCAATTTCTAGGTTTGCGTTCTGATTTTAGTGCATTCGTATTTCCGATTTTATCATAAAAAGTAAACATATTTTCCAACGGTTATAAAGAAATGACTTAAACATTGATGATAAAAGTTGGTGATAAATCTCCATTAGAAATTACAATGATGAAAAACGATATTGATTGTTAGTGAGACAATTACGCAACTATATATCCAAATTATATGGAGACCACCGTGTCGATGGAGGGATCAGAAATCCCTAACACACACAAATGGAACAATTGATGTGTATGAGAGACTATTTGGCGGAAAAAGAATAAAAATCTAATATATCGACTTCGTAGACTTACACTTTCGAAATTTCAAACATAAATACGTGGTGTTCAAAGAGGGCTAACACATGATGTGTTGTATTCTTTTTTTTGGGTAATTCGGAATATGATGTGTAATTCGGAATATGATGTGTTGTATTCGTTGGTTTAATTGGACTAGTTTTTTTATAATATTTCAATAGATGCTTGAAAGTCGAACGTTTTCTTTTTTTTTTCTATGCTTGCTTTTCAATTAAAATTATCCATATCCAATGCCTAATATTCAATTCTTTCATTTGGATAAACAAAATGTAAAATAAATTTAAGAAACGAAGATTAGCTAGTAATGACCCAGTTGTACCTGTGTCGCTCCACCCTTGCTCATAGGCTATGAGGGCGAGGCGCGCACATGGTAGTGGTTGAACTCTGTATTCTACTCATAGATCTAGCTTGTCAACACTGGCTTGCGTTTTTCACAAAGGGTACCCTGGGATGGGGGATGGTGCTGTCCCTTAAGGGACAGCATGCATATTGACCCCATCCGAACTATCCGTGCTCGACGATCAACGACTTAGATCTGTTCAGACCCAAACAAATCTGCACCGTTCATTACCGAAATAATCTGGGCCGTTAATCGCCGAACACGGACGGCTCGGATGGGGTCAACATGCACGCTCCCCGTGTCCCACTAGATGGTCTAGATTACTCTCAAATTTTGCTTATTGATTAGTAGTGTCAGCTGCCACGACAACAATTCTACAAGATGCTATTACTAGAAGTAGATAGATTTGACGACATCACAGACAAATGCACTCTGCTCCGCTTCACTTTGGCAGATGGGCTAAATAAGGGCTGCGGATCATCTGTCCGAGTGATCCTGTCCCACTATTCTGTCCCACACCTATCCAAGCAAACTTCTCTCCCCCCTTCCAATTCTATTTTACAGATGGGCGAGGCACATGTTAGTCCCCCATTCCCCCGTTAGTTCCCAGGTTTCCCTTATAACATTTTTAGTCCCCGTAAATAATGAAATATATGTACAAAAGTTGCCAAACACATTTCTGGGCGAAAGTTTCTGGATGTTTTGCTTTGGCTAAATAAGCCGAAATGGGTTTTTTTTTTTTTTCAAAAAAATTACATTTGGTAATTTTGCATCGATTTTTTGTGGTTTATTGGTTCGTTTCAACGTAAGGAATCTAACTGCGTCAAATTTTTTACCGATTATTGGTTTGTCTTGACGAGAGTAATCTAAAAAGTAAAAAATTATTCACCAAACTAATTATTGTTTTGGATTGTTTTTGTCTTTAGTGAAGTTTTTCAAGGTTCTGATAATATTTTTTTTCCAATTTTTAGATTTCTTTCATTGAGACGAACCAATAATTCACAAAAAGTTCGAGACGAAACTTACAAATACGGAAAAATTAAATAAGGACAAAAAAATAGTATAGAACAATACAACTCGGAGCTACAAGCCAAACAGGGGTTAAATGCAATTGGAAGGGGGGGAGAGCAGTTTGCTACCCGGCAGTTGGTTAGGTGTACGTGGGACAGAATTGTGGGACAGGATCACTCGGACAAATGATCCGGAGCCCTAAATAAGTTTCCTGACCTTTTTTTTTTTGGGTGTTTATTCAAATTTTCTCGCATTTGTAAGTATTATGTCAAACTTTTATGGATCATTAATTCTTCTCAACGAGAGGGACCAGAAAAATAAAAAAATTATGATTCAAACTCAATTTTTTTTAGATAAATACAAAAATCAGCCAAAAAACTAATTGTTTTGGCTTTAGTCAACTAAAGTTGAGTTTGGGACCATAATTTTTACTTACAAATAATCCGCAAAAATTTGACATGAAACTTACAAATACGAGAAAAATTCAAATAAAGACAAAAAGAATAAGCCAAATCACTTATTTCGCCCCAAAACAGGCCTGGATTCAGAAAAAGAAATTTGATACTCCTACCCTACGTGGAGACTTGGGTGGGTGTTGTGCACCTTCATGCAAAGCACTATGCTGTGCAGTCCCGTGGCGCAGCCGCTCTGGCATCTTTCTGATGATCGAAGATATTCACTGTGTAGAGCTCATCGAGTACTATAAATATACGAAAAACTAACTCGATCGGATATCGTGAAGTGCCTCATCGGAACACAAATAACTTGAAAAAGAATGGGTTCAGTGATTTTGATCCATTGTTTGTGTCCATTTGTGTTCCATTTCTTTTCAAGGTACTTGTGTTCCGATGACGCATGTAAAGATATCTGATCAAGTTGAATTTAGGTACAATTGTAGTACTTGACAACCTCTATGCGGTGAACGTCTCCGATCGTCGGAACGATGCTGGCGCGGCCACACCGTGGGTGCACAACACGGTGCTATGGATGTGGAAAACATCATTTTATCATGGTTTTAGTTTTTTATTTCTATTTTTCAAAAGGCGAAAATTTCATATTGTAACAAATCATACAATCCTTATTTTTATTTTTACATCTACACAGCCAAGAAATGAAAATCCATGGCGTAAATAAAAGTTGCCTTTTTACTACTTTAAGGCCAACATTTCAACATGGTTTTTTTTTTTTTGAAAAGGACAACATTTCAACATGGTGGGGGCCACTTGGGGACGATGACAACCCGTTGTCAATATCATCAACGCGGTTTCAATCTCTCTCATCCCTCATTTTCTACTGTTTCTCACAAATTCGCCGGAAAATTTCACCTCTAGAGATGGAGAATTTTGCACAAGACCCGCTTGCCGCCATTTCTACTGACAATGTTGTTGAGATTCCGCACGCCTCTCCGCTTCCCAATCCATTTGATCATGCGGGAGCCTCGCCAACTGACTCCGGTGAGATTCCGTGTGCCTTTTCGTTTTCTAATCCCTTTGATCAAGCGGGAGTCTCGTCCACTGACTTGGGTGAGATTCGGCGTGCCTTGCCGTTTCTTAATCCCTTTGATCAAGCGGGAGCCTCATCCACGGGCTTGGGCGAGTTTCCTTGTGCCTTGCTTTTTCCTAATCCCTTTGATCATGCAGGAGCCTTGTCCACTGAGTCGGGTGAGATTCTCCATGCCTTGCCTTATCCTAATCCCTTAGATCGAGCAGGAGCTTCGTCCACAGACTTGCACTCTTTAGAGAAATGGGAGAATGCAATTGACGGTGGCCTGGTTCAACTTGAAGGATCTTGCACTTTTTCTCCACTAGATAAAATATTAATAGCGACCAACAACTTTGATGATGCATTAGTTGTTGGAACTGGGGGATTTGGTAAGGTATATAAAGGCTTCATTGACGATGGTGCTACAACCACCATTGTTGCCATGAAGCGGTTGAATGCCGAGTCCAAACAAGGTGCTGAAGAGTTTTGGACAGAGGTGAAGTTGCTTTCAAAGCTCCGGCATACTCATCTCGTTTCCCTCATCGGCTATTGCAAAGAGTATCAAGAGATGATTCTTGTTTACGAATACATAGTTTGTGGGACTCTCGCCAATCGTCTTTATAAAACAAGTAGAGAAGAAAGTGATAAAAGTATATCTCATCTAACATGGGAGCAAAGGCTCAACATTTGCCTTGGTGCTGCACGCGGACTAGACTACCTTCATAACGGTACCGAACAAGGTATCATACATCGAGATGTGAAGAGCACAAACATTTTGTTGGATGAGAATTTGGTAGCAAAGGTTTCTGACTTTGGGTTATCTAAAAGTATTACAAGCCATACAATAACCCATGTTAGCACAAACGTCAAAGGAACGATTGGATATTTGGATCCGGATTATTTTTACATTAAGCGACTAACCAAGAAATCTGATGTTTATGCTTTCGGCGTGGTGTTGTTGGAAGTCTTGTGTGGTCGGGCACCAGTAGATACTAGACTTGAGGAGGGCCAAATTAGTTTAATTCTTTGGGCGCAAATGTACATAAAAAGGGGAAAGCTTGACCAAATCATTGATCCCTCCCTGAATGGAAAAACAACACCTCGTAGTCTCAAGTACTTTGCCGAACTTGCGAACAAGTGTTTACATACTCAACCAAACGAAAGGCCTACAATATCGAAAGTAGTGGAGACCCTTGAGATTGCATTGGCGTCGCATGAGCGTAACAGAAGATCGCAGGGAACGATCGCAATGGTGTTTCCGGGTATAAAAGTCGTGCCTAAGGGTGTGAGTCCTCGGTGGAGAGATCGTGAAGATTGGTTTCTGAAAGAACTTTCAGATGAACTTACCCAATCAGGATGCCGTCGTTTCTCATTTAAATGGATTTGCGCCGCAACGAATAATTTTGATGAGTATCTTCTGATTGAAGAAAACTACATTGGTTTTAGATTGTACAAGGGATGTATGGTGGGGGAAATTGTTGAAGTTACGATCAAACGGTGTGACTTCAAACGGGATTTCTTTAAAATGAAAAAAAAAATTCTTGCCGAGATTCGGGTACAATCTCTCACTCACCCTAACATAGACTCTTTGATAGGATTCTGTTATGAGAAGGATGAGTTGATTCTCGTGTGCAAGTTTATGGTCAATGGGACATTGACAAGTCATCTCTGGGGCGATAATGATCCACTTCCTTGGAAAAAGCGGCTTGAGATTTGCATTGATGTTGCCCACGGACTCGACTACCTCCATACGAACGTAAAGCAAAAAGCCATCCACCGCAACATTAATCCATCCAACATTCTTTTGGATGATAAATGGGTTGCAAAAGTTGCTAATTTTGAAGTTTACGAACCGATTCCCACTGGCATTGAGGTCTACGAAAAGTACGTACGCTACGGAAAAGTTAAAACAAAATCAGACGTGTACTCATTTGGTGTCGTGCTGTTCGAGGTATTGTGTGCTAAGAAACATTACACGGACAAGGACACGTTAATTTCATGGTTGATCGAATGCATCAAGAGAGGAACTATCGACAAGGTCATTGATCCATTCCTAATCGGAAAAATAGCACCCGGATGTTTTAGGTACTTTGTCACTACAGCGCTAAGTTGCGTGGTTAAAGAATCAATCCGACGACCTTATATGGACACTGTGCTGGGAAGACTTCAATCTTCATTACAACTTCAAGAGGCATGGGAAAACTGCATCGAGATGGGTGATGAGTTACCTATGGCCGATGTCCCCAGTTCGTACAGCATCTCTGTCAATAGCGAGGTTACAATTGGTGAACAGCGCTTTCTTATTTCCAATTTGGTTCGATGGGCAACATCATTCTCGGAGCCATCATTCTCCAGGTAAGGGTCTCTGATTTTTACACAATCCTAAAATGATCTGGCTGATTTTTACACTATCCATCAAGTTTTCCGCAATGTCTGATAATTTGTACGGTGTACTTGTTGCTTGTGGAGGGTATTTGGCTATTGACAACACTTTACAGCTGTACCTGATTACATCTGCAATTATAAACCTAAATTGCCTTTTTGAACATCCATATCCATATATTTAAAGCGTCGAGAGCTGATACTGTTCCCAAGATTTCGTGATCCGTGCATTTTCATTCAAAATGGCGTCGTTGTGGAGTTATTTCCACCATCTGAAAAGACGTTTTGGATGATTGAAAATATTTCCAAAACGAATTCGCGAGTTTCAGTTCGCCTCTTTGTCTCTCCCCCTGCAAAGAAACAAGACGATGAATGAATATCATTTCGCCATAATGATCGAAGAAATCGAAAGTGTTCTTTGTCAAGTTTTGGTTCTCCCTCCCTCCTTTCCTACTCTCCGCCTCTTTTCCTCTCGTGTATCCTTTGCTGTGTCAAGGCTAGGGCTGAGAGGCCATCAGAACACAGCTCTGCAATTTTAGGGTGATTTTATGGTTCAGAAAATGGTTTATTCCTCCCGTGCATGTTGGTGAAATTGATTCTCAAGCCCAATAGCAATCTTCTCGCGTGCACATATAGATGGATTTGTATTTTGACTTGCTTGCTTTCCGTCCCGTTTGATTTTGCTATTAATTTTCATGATTCATGGATGGTTATTCATTTGGTGTTAACTAAGCTGAGATGGTGAAGGATTAGATTCAATGTGGATTCCATTTCGGTGAAAGCTCAACGGTCATTATGATATTTTCCCATTTGCTTTTCTAACGAACTGGCTTGTGGTCCTATTTCATTGGTTTGGACTTACATATTTTCTAGTTGATGCCTACGTAAATTGTTCGGTATCTCAAGTAAAATGCACATTAAAATATGATCACAAATTCACAATGATAACTTACACCTCGAAATCACTCATTTCGTACCTGGTCTAGATTCGCGCTAGTTTCGGTGCTCTGTATTTTGACCCTGTTTCAGAGCCTTTTTAGCCCTCAAGTTATTCACGACTTACCTTCCTCACATCTTTTTCTATGTCCCTGTAAATTTTCATGAGTTTATGAGTTTATTTGAAATGGTTTTTCGTTAATCTCCCAGGACTGTCCGTTTTAGAAATCGGATAAGTTGATTCTTGAGCGATTTGGAATAGATCTTTTTGCATTTAAGGTATCGGTGTAGTAGCATATTGTGAACCTTGATAGGTTTGGGTACATGTGTCTAGGTCCAGATATCGCAGAGCCGTAGCTAGCACGTTTGAAAAGTTTGCTCGGCACGCTCTCGGTGAGTCCTGTATATGCCTTGATTGTTCGGTTAGAGACATGCGTATTTTCATTGTTAATTCGAACTTCTTGTTTTCTATTTAGGGTCGCTCCCTAATTACTGGTGGCCGTTGAATGTTTGTGTTTAGTCATTAAAAGGATTGAACTCTTGACACTTGACTATTATAAATGAGCTAGACGAGCCGATATTTGATGATGAAAGGGTTGAAAGATAAAACTTAAATGTTGATTGGCCTTGCCAAGTGTGAAAAGATATTTTTAATAAATGCATTCGTTGACTTACATATAGATTTGAGAGTTGCTAATCACCCCCCTGACATTCCCCCCCAGCCGGTCCCATCCCACTTTGACCATCATACCCCTGCCCCCCTCCCCCCTTTCCCCTCCCACGTGGCTCCCTCTCCCTTTTTATTTTTTTTACTTTCTTTAATTTTTTTGCAAAATACGACTTTGAGGGGCCCACTTTCGGGTCCCACAAAAAAGATCCGAACTGTTAAAAATTTTTGAGGGGCCCATTTTTTAACAGCGAAAGTGGGCACGTGTGGGAGAATGAGAGCCACGTGTGGACAAAAAAGATCCGAACTGTTAAAAAATGGGAGAATGAGAGCCACGTGGTGGGTGTGTGTGGGAGGGGGGAGGGGCCAGGGGGAGGA
>JAXBDA010009550.1:0-12307 GCA_036023075.1 Gaultheria prostrata
CTCACGGTTTCAATCAAGTCATACGACTTATCTATCAAGACCCTCAACCCGTTGCAAGCCTCTCAACCTCGTTGACGCTACCAGCCTTGTTGAGTTATCTTTTTACATCGTTCTTCAAGTCTAGCACAAGTCTAGGTTCTTGTCTTACGATTTCTTGTACCCTACTTTTGTTAATCATCATTAATGAAAGTTGGATTTTGTTTATTTCGTTGTTTCTCATTTTCCACACGGTTGGGAAATTTTTAAAGTCCTTTACGATAAGGCAACTACGAACCACTTTGCAACTCTACCATTTGGGTTGCACATAATCCGCTACGTTTAGAAGTCAGAAAAGGTACGAAGGCCTTTATCACAACTGGACTGTACCGCACGGTCCTGGCACGCCCGCAACACAAACCGCATCTGGCGCTCGCGGTTTCCTTAGGAGTTTTTCAAGAGAAACAAAAATATTTGCCCTATGTATAAAGAGCGAGTGTTGTGAACAAAAGCCAAAGTGTTAGTTAAAATCATGACAGCGAAATTAATGGCAATACGAACAAATCTGCAACAACTTCTTTCAACGCTCTTCTCTCTCTCAGGTTTCCCTTATCTATCACAACCGTTCTTCCTCAACACCCAAAAAAAGGGGAAAAAACCCTAATTTCTGGCAGACGAACAAAATGCGAGGTATAATATCTGGTGGAATTGTCTCATGGAAGAAGAATATCGGTGGATGGTGATTTTTAGCAACCGTATATGGCTGAGCAAGTATTCCAATTGAATTGAATGTGACAATGTTCGATGGAGGAACTAGAAGAGTTGATCTTCCATGGCGGAACTCGAAGATAGTTGTACAGATTTCGCGCGGGCGAAGGGGGTTAGAGTGAGTGAGAGAGAGAGAGAGGGAATGTCGGGGAGGAAGAGAAGTGTAGAATAGAATCTATTAGATGATTTGAAGACGCGACAAGTGTTCTTGAATTTTTACTATTATTATTGAAGGATGGTTCGAGCTTCGACAAAGGCTTTTTGGGTTTAAAGCTATGAATAACCTCTAGACTCTCCCCTGGACTACCTCACTAACTCACCGCTAACGCCTCACTAATGTATATCGACTGGCAAAAAAAAATAAAAAAATCATTTCCTCTTCTATCCCAACATTAATACCACGTAAAAAAGGAAATTATACTTTTGCAATACCAAACGTGCATACCAAAACAAGAATTACAATTTTCTTTTAAGGAATGATTTGTTATACTTTTGCAAGGGAAAGAAAAAAGAATTATATTTTTGCTTCCACTCCAACGTGCATGCCAAAACAAGAAGGAAAAGTAATTTTCTTTAAGGAATGATTTATTAAGGAATCAAGTATACTGTCGATTTAATAGAATGTCTTTTTTTTTTTTTTTAAGGGAATGATCTGTCTCACATTCTTTTTCATTTCAAACTCTGTAACGTTTGTGTTAATAATGCAATTCTCGTGCACCGACTTGTTGGCTATGTGGGAAGATAACTCTCTTTTCTTGTGCAACGACTTGCTTGCCAGTCTTCTCTTTCGATTGGTTAGTATGAATGCTAAACTCATATTTGTACCAATTTATAACAAAACCCGTATGTCATTGATATACATGCTTGTATATCATTATTTTTCCTTTCCTCACTGCTTTGTTTATTATTTTAAAAGATATTTGAATTAGTTAATTTTTTTCTTAAAACACTGTCTAATGTGGCTCATTATGTAAATATTGTTAACACCACGGGATGGATCGTGAGAACAAAGATCCGAATGTGAAACAATGGTCCCATAGAAAAAGAGCAATACTTGAATCGATTGGAAGACAACCCAAGAAAACGGTAAAAGAATCTCGTGTATAAGAGCATGCATTTTAAGAGATAAAAAGATAGCCGGTGAAAACACCATGAACCACTCCATAGGTAATTGTCATATTCATGACTTTGTATAAATGCATGTTTCTTCTTAACTCTTTTTTTTTTTACTGCAATTTTTTAATACCCGACGACTTAATAGGTCGAATTGATCAAGTTCATCGATCAAATGGAAACCAACTTAAAAAAGTGGCAAAAGAAGCTCCCAGTCTTAGATCACGCTTCTTATGTGAGGAAAAATCAGCATTTCCAAATAACATCAACCGCACCATAGGTAAACTTCTTCGTCTTCATTCAATCTTTATTAGTTAGACTTTTGTGAAAAAATCCCAGTTAAGATGGTCATGATTTCAAAAATGAGTTATAATTGATATTTCCCACTGTATTTGTTTATGAATGTTCACAATTTAAACAAACACGAATTTACATTAACCGTGTGCACTTGAAATCGTTCCGTGCATACCACAGGTTCATGCTTGGAAAAGAAGAAAGGCTTTGTCTATATTTTGCGATGTTTTTCAATTACACTTATTTTCATTTGTTACTCTTATTCGTGCATAGAACGGGTTCATCGCTAGATTATGATTTTAGAGCTGAATCAATCACCACGGGAAATTCGAGCCAAGAGAAGCAGTTGGAAGTTATACTCTGTTTGTCTCATCTAAGTGATCCAATATTTTAATACATTTTGTGGTTGAAAGTATAATTTTTGAGCTAATCAAAAAAAGGAAAAACATATCATTTTATTTCATGTCTCCGTACATAGCACCGGTTCCTGTTAGTAGACAGGGTCGGCCTTAGAGTGAGCCCAACAAGCCCCCGGGCTTGGGCAATCCCCCAACCCGGGGAAACCCAAAAAAAAAATAAAATTAACCATCAACTATGTGATAAATATTTTAGCTTGTGCAATTTCACATTGAATTTGGCGGGAGCGGAAAGGTAAGTCGTTTGCATAGATTATGGCTAGGGTCGAGTCTGGGGAATCCCATTTTTGCTTCTTTTTTATTGGCCCAAGGGAGCCGAGGCCCTCGAGCATCCCCTGACTCTTTTTTTTCTTTTTAATTTTTTTTATTATCCCCTTCATCTTTGTCTCTCTATAGAACCTCTTTTTTTTATATTATTATTTGCTTAAGCCTCGTACTATTACTTCATTTCATTTTATTTATTCATGTGATTTTTACCACGTATTAAAACTTAAGGGGTTTATTTGACAAGTTAAATTTTGTTGTAACAAGTCTTTTATGTTTTGGTTAAACTATTATACTTGCATATTCCTTTTGATTACAAGAACTGATACAGACGTTAAAATGTCTACTATTGATAAATATTACTCACTTAATTTTAACCTTAGAAGGCTTTTTTGCTAAATGGATTTGCGCTTCTTTAATTTTTCGAGAGTTAGTTTCATTAAGTTTCTAGTAGATGTGTATCGAATTTAGTTGATTGTACTTGTTACAAGGCTATGATCTCAATTGAAAATTTAATCTTTGTAATTCGTTTTCATAGGTTAATAAAAAATTTTGCCGTTCAAAAAAAATTGAAAATGAGTACATGGATGAGTTAAAGTACGATGACTTAATTGAAAATTCTGCTTCAAAAATATATTGCAAGGAGATTCTTTGAATTGAATCGGGATAATCATAATCATAAAGCAATATAACCGGAGTACATTTTAGTTTTAATATTTTTTATATAATTCAAGCTAAAAACACAAATATAACATCGATTTTTTAATTTTTTTACTTGTTTGTCTTTTAATTTTTTTATGACTTAAAGTATGTGGGCAACCAAGTTCGGCTCGGGCTTGGGCAACCCAAACATTAGGGCCGGCCCTGCTAGTACAATATGATGGCAGTGAAGAAGGAAACGAGGGATGAGAGAGAAATATGTAAGGGATTCGTGCTTGTTTACTTTGGAGATGAAAGTTGAGGACCAAACTACGAACTACTGTCCTCTTTGCACCTAACTTTTGCACTTTATCCCTATTATTTCAATAACAATCCGGCCTCGTTTGGCTTAAGAATCCATTAAATTATTTTTTTTATCTTTAGATTTTTTTTACGTTTGATTTTGGGAAAAAAACTGGGCGGGAAGTCAATAGAGATGGGGCCCAATTATTTTTTCCATTTGGACTGCCAAGTGTGCATGCGTGACGGATCCGTGCAAAAGGGACGTTTATAGACTTTTTGTAAAAACAAAAGAATAATCCAAATGAATTATTATACCAAACTAGCCATTAATAAGTAGGAACAACTCCATGAAAAGTAACTTTGTAAAGATAAAATCCAATCTCAGGATTCTTTCATGAATGATTTTCCTTATGGAGATATGAAACCCTCTATTTAACGCTATTTTATGAACCCTAAAATCCATATCTCTTCCACATCGCCGCACCAAATTTTAAACAAAAAGATGTGGATAAACGTAGGAGAAGACACAAACAGTGAAGAGGAGGAAGATGGACAAATGCTAATGGTAAAGCAAGTGAATGAGCATCGGATTAGCAATTTACCAGAATGATCTTGACTAGGTATAACTTCTCTTCTTATCGCTCAATTAATTTCTATATTAACTTTGAGATAAAAAGCCAGTAGTATTTTCTTCTGAGTTGTTAAATTTCAACAAGGTTGTTGATCTCCTCTATCAAAAAGTTTAGATTTTTCTTTTCTTTATTTTATAAGGGTTAGTAGCTCTTTATTTGAACTTTTCATTTTTGACCAATTTATACTTTTGTTTGCAAATAGGGAAAAATTGACTCGTCAATACCTGATACATGTAGAAACTAATGATATTAAGCCCAAAAAGAGGATTAGTTGGTGCCAGTTTTAGTTTTGTTCCTTTTTTTTTGTTGTTGAGAATGTACCTGATTCCAGTAATGGAAACAGTGACGGAGCTTTCACTGACAAGCACTGAGAGGAAACTGAAGATGGCTGAGATCTTAATGCTCAAGGGTGCTTCAAATGTTAACTTACGTATCACATAAATCTCCTTTGGTCACAGCAAGGTATCTTTTTTCTCTCTCTCTGATCTGGCCGCCTTGCCTCGCCACACCGTCGTCGGTCATCTCTGGATCCCGTCTAGTACCGTCGTCTCCCATTTCAGATGGTGGTGGTGGTGGTACTGCTGCCGCCGGAGAGTGTAAAGGTTAAGTAGAGAGAGAGGAAGAAGAAGAAGAAGTGGAGAGAGCTCTTCATCCAAGCTTCGACATGCATCAGGTAGTGGTAGCCAATACTTGAGATCTGATAACCTCTGGGCAGTTTTGCTTGATCAAAAAACCAAAAAAAAACATCAGTTAAAAAAACAAAACCAAAGAAGATCTGATGATGAGAGAGAGGGAAAACAGTGGGACTTTAGGAAATGAGCTTGAGAGATTTGGTTTAGAGAGATGAGGGACGAGTCACGAGAGAGAATGGGTTTTTTTTCTAGGGATTTTGGGCAGTGACGGGATCTTAGATGGTTAATGAGGAGGAGAAAGAGGTTGAGTTTATCCGATTTAGTTGGTACCAACAAGAAAATGGAGGTAGCAGAATTTGATCAAGGTTTTTGGAATCATTCTGAAGTGGGTTTTCTAAATGAAAAAGAGGTTGAGGGTATGCAATTATTTGTGGACCTCAACCCAACTAATGTTGTGAAGGTTGCTGGGAAAGCAAAATGGAAACAGAAAACGTATTCACAAATGTTGGGTTTTCCTAAATCCAGGAAAAGGGTGGTCGAAAGAAAAATAATGTGTTGTGTTCAGATCTGCATTAGCAACTGCTACTTTATCTGCTTCTTCTTAAGGCATCAATAGGTTTCACCTTGATTCGGCTCAGGCTACTCGGTCAATTAACATGATCTTGGGTGAAGTTTTTTTGGGGGATGATGATGATGAAGTCATAAGAAGTTTCTCTGATGAAAGCCAATGATGTCGTTGGGGTTTTTTTTCTGGTTTCCCACCTTCTTGTTTGATCCTATTAGTTTTCAGTTGTGATGGTTCTTTGGGTTTTGGTTGTCTTTGTTTTGGGCGTTTGGTCGTTTTTAGCTTTGGGGCTTTTTTCTATCGGGGGTCTTGGTTGGTTTCTTGCCAACTTCAGGTTGTTTTTCTTTCCCTTTGGTTCCTAGCGGCCGGTGTCTTTCAGAGTGAGAGGTGCCTCCTTTGTGGCTGGCTCTTTCTCTTTCGTGATGCCTCATGCTTTGAATCCATTTAGTCTTTGTAATTTGTTTCCAAAGATTAATAAAATCTTTTTTGCTATTTAAAAAAAAATTAATGAGGAGGAGGGGAGGGAGGGGTTGGACTTACGTTGAGGGATTCCAGATTCATACTTTTTTTTAGTACTATTGGAAATGTGATAGAAACAAAATAGGAGGAGTAGTATTTCTTACCAAGTTACCAGGGTGTGTACATGATAAAAAGTAGGTGGACAGTGTGTGCACTGTTCCGTAAAAGTATGAACTTTTTTTTTTTTTTCTAGGAATTTTGGGCAGTGTGTGCAATAAACTTTCCGGCGCCGGTGAAATTTTCCTGTCAACTTTCCGGCGCCGGTGACTTTTCTGGTGAGAGTATTATGTATTAAATTTAATTTGAGGGTATATTTGTCTATTAAAAATGGAGAATGAACCTTAGACGTTAAAAAATGTAAAAAAGTGGATTAGATATGTTATGGAAATATGACGTGGACTAAACATGTTACAAAGAATTATAATTGACCTTAAAACAACTCTTTATTTTTTCTAACCACACACTGAATTATGATGATGTTTAAATATTACTGGATTTTTATTCAAGTTCTTCCTTATTCTTTTAGATTAAACATTCATCTACACGACAAAAAAAAATCTATGAACAAAAAGTTGAAAAAGATTTTAAAAAAAGACAATTCTAAAGACGCGATAAACAATAAATCTTTTTTTTTTAATTTGGTTAATCTAAAAGTTTTTTGCATATCCAACGAAAATTTAGGAAATGACCCAAAAAAATTGTATCAGTAATAATAAATAATTTCAGTCCAAATTCACCTTTAATTTTACTACACTGGTGTTGATTTTGTGAACTTGATTTGTGTTAATTAGTCGATTTATTTTTTTGCAGTTTTGGAAACCAGCTGTGGCTTGTTCCGTTGGGAAGGTGTTGTGGATGAGGATGGGGATGATGAGTCACAGTCAACACCACCAATTCCGATCACCTTTTTTTTGAACAGCGAAGAAGAAATATTATTAAGAGAGAAAAAAAGAGTACAAGAAGGGAAACCCCAAAAACGGCATCACAATGCTAAGGATACGTCACAACTAGGTTGGCACCCATCCTAGCGAATCTCATGTGCCAAGAGTCACCACAAGGTTGATGAGTAATCAACATAAAACAAGCAAATAGAACATCCCAAAAACTCATGGGTACAAGCAAACCCATGATACAAAAGACTGGGAGAGACTCAGGATGAATACAAGATACCACAAAGCATAAAGATAGTTGAAATGGCCTCCTGAATACATCAATACAAGATACTAATTCCGACCACCTAATCCCACCATCCCACTGCCGCTGGGCCAACTGAAAATTTGTGGCTTAGGCTTAGTAATGAAGGAGAATTCGCGAAATGGGGGGGCCACTGCTTCAGCTGGGAGTGGCCATTTTTTCGTTTCCCTCTAGTTCTTTTCCTGAGCAATTCTACCCAAGTGCTACCAATTTTGCAGTAGGAACTCTGACCACCTTGGGTTCTTCATAGTCTCGCACTAGTCTACACGGTGGTTGGATGTAACTGCGGCAAAGGACCTAGAGAGCTTCCGGCGATGTGAGCGGCGGGGTTTCCATGGAGTTGGGTTGAGCTTGAGGTTGGGTTGACAGAAGTTTTTTAAACGATTACCAAGCGTGTAATTAGTTCGGATAGGATGGCTAGCAGAGAAAATTTTATAGGAAACTTAAAAAAGAATTGATGTTTTAAGTGACTTTTTGGCTAACAACTTAAAAAAGAATTGATGTTTTAATAGACCTTTTGGCTTACTACGTTTTATAAGACAAATCATTTTCCTCACGTACATTAACTAAAGAAAAACAAAAAAGTCATCAGTGGAGCACACACTTAGGTGATTTATCTGTAGTGAAACATTTGGTTTTTTTGTCGTCTTATATCATTTTTTTCAATTTTAGTTTAGATTTTTCCGATTTCTTTTGTCGAGAAGAATAATACCTTGCAATGTAAAATTTTTATCAGATTGTAAAAATTAAAAGGAAATGACCAAAAAGTCCATGCAAAAAAACTCGAAAAAGTTAGGCCCAGCTCACCCTAAAAGGTGACGAGGAAATTACCCAAAAAAAAAAAAATGGTGACGAGGAATTGAAAATTTCAGATATGTTTATATAATTTGCCTCGTTTGCTCTCCGTGCTTCAGTGGATGGATGGTTGTACCCAAATTATTTATCAAATTCCGATTAAAAAAAAAAAGAATATCCATCAGCTAAGGTGTCACTCAAACCATACGAATTTGCATTTTCCTTTGCTTGGCGAAAGCTCTAGTGATATTAAAAACATGAAAAATGCATGGAAGTACTGCTACATGATATCTACCATTGCTACCACTCCACTTGTTTACAAACTCGAATATTTATCATGATCCATTGCGCTATTCTCACAAATTCTTTTGTTTTATTTTTCCCTTTTCTTTTGTTCTTATAAGAACATTATCACATCAATTTGAGGAGCCATGGGTAAAACCTGATTAAGTTGTGTAGTGAAAAAGCTTCAATTTTTTGTCTGGCCGGGCCTTGGCTTAATTTGAACAAAGGAAGAAGAAAAGTTGGGAAGATAACTTGGTATGGAAGTCATTCTTGGAATTTCTCAATACAAACCTCTATTTTTTTAGGTCAAACTATATACTACAAATTAAACTCTATTTTTGTTAGTTTTTATCAATATCTTTTGTATATAGTTTGACCTAAACACACAAAGGACACACTCGATCATTTATATTTCCCGTAAATAATAGATCCTGTTCAAAAAAGGAAAACTTAGTCAATATTTTCTCTACCAAAGCTAGAGCATCTCTCTCTCTCTCTCTCTCTCTCTTATCATTATCCTTTCTCTTTCTAAATAGAAAAGAAGAATCTCCACGTGTGAAATATCTCTCTCCACACTAATTTTGGTGCTAATGGGAGTTTGGTCAAGTTAAAAACTTTTTTTTTAACAGGGCGTAAGATTCAATTTAAAAAATTAAATGGAGTTAGATTGTAAATTTTGAATATACAGGCGTGTAATTTTTACCAAATGAGTGTAGATTAATGGTAATAACATTAAATCCAAAACGGTACACGGTACCTAATCGGTACAGGTACATACTGTACCAGTAGAAAAATCGGTACCCAGCACAGTATGGTATTCTAAATCTCTATCTTAGTCTATTTTCCCGCAACTTCTCCTCTAAATATAGGTGTTACACTCACCATCTCACTAATTGTTTCATTTATAATCATATTTTTTCTAGTCTTACTAAAATCTATCTTAGTTACACCCATCTTACTCACTTAGTGTTTCTTGATTGGTTAGCATTCTATCTCGTAAAGCATTGCCGGTCTTATGATAGTTCTATAGAGCTTCCCTTTCAATCTTGTGGTATCTTCTTATGTGTCACATCATCTGCAATCTCATCGTCTTTGATAGAATATAAATATCTAAAATGAACATTTTGTGGTATTTCCTGATCTTGAATCTTTACTCGTTCTACATGAGCACTTCCGTTACAACAAAACTTACACTCCATATACTTAGTTTTACTTCTACTTATCATAAAGCCTTTTGACTCTAATGCTTCTCTTCATATTTCCCTTTCATTTTTATTTTTTTTTTGTCATTCCCCATTCCTAATCTCTTACATTGGGGAAGGGGGGAATTAGACTTGATCCTAGGATGCAGTATGGGGCATGCAAGAGCTCTACCGCATGAGCTAGCCACCACTCGCATTGTTGATTCATTTAAGGTGAGTGAAGCAGCATAACAAGTGGTTTTGCAATTTATGCCAATTATTCCAACAACAATCAGGCCTAGTTTGGCTTAAGAATTCACTAAATTATTTTTTTGTCATTATATTTTTTTTATGCTTGTTAGTTTTAGTTCAATTTTTTGTGAATTATTAGTTTGAATTTAATTTAGTTCTTAAAATTTTTTATTTTTCAGATTCCTATTGTCTAAACGAATCAATAATCCACAATAAATTGACACAAAACTAACGGTGAAATTTGTCTCCCCCTTTTTTTGATTTTGGGGAAAAATGGGCTGGACGTTAGTGGAGATGGGGCCTAGATTTTTCACTTAGGACTGCCAAGTGTGCATGCGTGCAGGATTCCTGCAAAAGGGACGGACCCATAGACTTTTTGTAAAAACAAAAGAATAATCCAACCGAATTATTATACCAAACTAGCCCTTAATACGTAGGGAAAAAAACCCACGAAAAGTAACTTTGTAAGGATAAAATCCAGTCTTAGGATTCTTTCATGAATGATTTTCCTTATGGAGATATAAAACCCTCTATTTAATGCTATTTTACGAACCCTAAAATTCACCTCTTCCCTAGCGCCGCACCAAACTTCAAACAAAAAGATGGGGATAAACGTAGGAGAAGACACAAACAGTGAAGAGGACAAAGACAGACAAATGCTAACGGTAAAGCAAGTGAATGAGCATCGGATTAGCAATTTGCCAGAATGGTCTTGACCTAGGTATAACTTCTTTTTTATTGCTCAATTTCTATATTAACTTTGAGATAAAACGATAGTAGTGATGTCTTCTAAATCATCGAATTTCAATAAGGTTGTTGATCTCCTCGATAGAGAAGTTTAGATTTTTCTTTTATTTATTTTATGATGGTTAGTAGCTCTTTATTTGAACTTTTCGTTTTTGACCAATTTATACTTTTATTTGGAACTAAGAAAAAATTGACTCGTCGACCTTAGTTTTGGTTTTATCATCACACAGAAACAAGAGTAGTGGGTGAAGAATTTCAGGTTTTATTACGCATAATATTTTTTTTTGTTTTGGGAGAGTTGGTGACGGCGATCAAGCGGCGGTGGAAGGGATCTTTGGCAGATCTTGGCGGCATTTTAGGGGTATTTCATGGGGTGGATCCACAACGGTGCTCGACGGCAGCTTCCACTCATCTCGGCTCGGTGTTTTGGTTACAGCTCCCGATGTCTTCTCTCTCTTCCCCCTCGCCTTTTCCTTTCGACGTTCCGATCGGCTTTGGCGGTCTCTTCAGCTTCCACCGTATCCCCTGCTTGGTGTTTCCGGTTTAAGCTTAATTGCATTTGACGGTCTTGTGTTTTCGGTTCATTCCTTGCCGATCCAATCCGTCCCTTACCCGTTTGGATTGGAGTGTTGGAGATTTTTTTTTGGGATCATGTCGGATTTTAAGGGAGAAATTTTAAAAAAAATCGGGGATCGAGTTGGAGACGGTTCTACATACCTACGATCCATTTCCCCGTCCCGTTCCCCGCCCTGATTTTTATTACACATTTAATATGTTATTTACAATTAGACCCCTAAAATTATTGTTAATTACTAGCCTTTTCCCACTATATATATGAGGAATACACTTAATTATTTCTCCAGTCTCAAACACATTGCCTCCTTACTCCCCTATTCGTAATTCCAGACTTCAAGGTTGCAATCTTGACTGTAATATAATTGTATTTGGTTAGTTGGATATGAGATATGTTGGTAAAGCCTAAGGGGTATTTTTTCTAGATTTTTTTTATTTTTTTGGTGTGGTGACTTTCGAATCGGAGCAGGGATCCCCGAACCCCGTTAGGACCGGGAATGGAGGGTGGAGGCGATTCCCCGTTCAGGGAATGGGGCAAGGGTGGAGGAAGATAAGGGGTTCGGGATTGGAGGCAAGGATGGTCAAACCCGTCCCCGATCCTCCCCGTTGTCATTCCTAGGTTTAGGGTGGATGTCGCTTCATTTGGATGGAAGTGGATGTGGCTGGCTGAGTTGGTTCTGGGTGGCGGTTGAGGGCTTCAGGACGGCGCCAGGGTATAGATGAATATCTAGGGATCTTTCTGCTCCTTTTTGGGCCTCTTTGTATTTTTGGTATGCCCTTTTTGGGCTAGGCCATTGGGTGTATTAGGCTTGGCGCAACTGAGTGTTTTGGGTTTTCACCCATCAGATGTTGGTATGCCGTGTCATACATAGGTTTATGATTTTTAGATAATGCTATTGGTATGCCATTGCTTCAATTCAAAACAACGAAATCCACCATTGTAGAATCACACATAATGAAATTTAAATTATCTGATTTTCCAAAATGCATCCTACCAATTTGAGAGGATGCAATTCGTAACGCCCCGATTTCCGGAAGCATTAATTAAGATAACTAATTAGGATTAATTTAATAAAATGAGTTTCCATCAGAGTGCACGTTGGAAAACGTGAAGTGCAACCCATTACAAAATACTTAGTACGGTTTGAGAAATTATTAT
>JAXBDA010009551.1:0-12305 GCA_036023075.1 Gaultheria prostrata
TAGAAATGCTTCTTTTCAAGAAAGTGTAGTGATGACCACATGAAAAAAAAAATGATGTATTCGATACTTCGATTTGACCCGCTAAACCGTAAAGACTCGGGCAATCTTGCGGCTATCTTGGAAATTTGCCAAAGTATTACTCCTACAAAGCTTAGGGTTTGTTTGGACTTTAGAAAAGAAATGAAAGGAAAGGTTAAAAGTTCTTCTCCTTTATTCGGCTTGAAAGGAAAAAGAATAGAAAATGACCAAATAGAGTATTAGGAATATTAAGGGATTGTTCTAATTCCTGACTTATTCTTAAACTAACTTATTGCACTTTACGAGATAGGTAATTTTCATAAAATATATCAATCCCAAAAAACTGACTTAAGCCAACTAACCCAATAAGTCAGGAATTGGTAAAATTTTCACCTTAATTTTCTCACGCTTGTTTCTTCTTTATATATAAAATACTGAATTATATAGGTTCGCCCCTACAAAGTAATTTCGAAATAAAAATCATTCCAGCGTGAAATTCTTGACTCCGTCTATAACCGTAAAGAATTTGGTCCAAGACCTAACTCATTAGTTGACTCTCTCTCTCTCTCTCTCTCCTCTTGGTGCTCTAATAGTGAGTCGTCCTTATTTTCCACACTTGGGGCACCTACCCAAGTGGAATCCTAGAGCTTTGTAGTGCTTCTTTTTTTTCTTTTTTTTTCTTTTTTATTTATAAATCAGCTTTGAACAACTGCGGATCAATGCGAAAGCACCAAACACGTTATTCTGTTCCCACATGGGTTATGCGAATTTCCTAACACAAAAAAACGTGTTTCCTACACACATTTTAGAGTGGGTTTCACGTAATATTTTCAGATTTTTACCTCTAGGTCTAGAAAATAGACATCTAATTATCATTGAGTCACTCTTTTTAATTATCATTAAGGTAAGTCATTCTTTTGGGGGGTTTAAGTGCACTTTCCTATTATAAGGTTTTAGTTATTTAGGCACTTTCATAGGGTACCCTAAGATTTTAGGCACTTTCATAGGATCACCTAGAGTTGAGGTTTAAGCACTTTCATAGAGTATCCTAGAGTTTAGGTTTAGGTTGCACTTTTCTATTATATGAGTTTTAGTGGTTTAGGCACTTTTATAGGACGCCCTAGGATTTTACGCATTTTCATAGGATACTCTTTCATCGGGTACCCTAGAATTTAGGTTTAGGCACTTTCATAGGGTACCCTAGATTTATGCACTTTCATAGGGTACCCTAGGGTTTAGGAGAGATGTTTAGAACTTTTGGAATAAAAAGTCAAAAACAGTCCCAAAACCGGAAAAAAGTTGATGAGGAACGGGGCCTTCGGCTACTTCTCCTTTTTGAAGTAACTTCTCTCCCTTTTCCTTGGCTCTGATTCACACAAAAAGGTTGATAAAAAAATTAAAAAAAATGTACACTAATAGAGATCCAAAATATACAGACACTTAAATAAACGTGAGGGGCTCGTAACCTCACACTCACTACACCACCGGTGAATGTGGTCTTACACTTTTATGGAGTGTTTGTAATTTCGTGTGTGTATTTTAGGTGCAGTTCTAGACTTATTGAAAAGAGATCATTGTACCCGTGTTGGTATTTTCGTTATTCCCAACTCTCTCCCCCTCTCTAGTCAAATTCCCAAATTGCCTAACCCAAACAAAAAAAGGGATCACTCGACTGAAAGCCTAAATATTTATAATCCCAATTAAACATGTATAATCCCATGAAAAGTGGGACTATGTAATTATGTATCCGGTGGAATTATAATCCGTTCACCATTAATTATCTCGTCAATTAAACCGTCATTCGGGTTTTCCATTTTATTTATATTTATTTTTTGAAATGATAAAATTTCACAATGAAAAACTAATTGTTTCATACCACGATAATCGGTACTACTTTTTAATGTAATATCTTACTTGACCCGTACATAATTTTTGAAATTTCACGTATCTCCATATCTGTATCATATGGTATCAATATTCAATATTGACATCCATTCTTTATAGTTATTGAGTCACTTATCATGCCAACTTTAATTGCTTCATTTAATTGACTACTTCCTCTACTGCAATTTGTAATTTTTGAATTCCGCCAATTCATTCCTTCAACAATAAATGCAACCAACGTCCATTATATGCTCCTGGTTCTTGAATAATTCATGACCATGACCTCACGTTAGCATAGACGGAGCCACGAATTATATTCGGGTGGTGCCGTGAAACGAAAGTGTACTTCCAATATGATATCCTTTATAAAAAGACATAGAATTTTTGAATAAAAAATAAAGTAACTTCTGTTTATTGTTTTTCGATTTTTTCGCATGAAATTAAAGAGCTAACCAAAGTCTTCAATTTGGTGCGACAAAACTCAAAAAATCATATATGAAATTATTTTATTCTTTGATCCGAAAATTGCGCGTCTTTTCATAGGGGACTATCGTTTTGGGTTGGAGTGAGTATATTTTCCAGTAAAAATATGAAGCGAAAGGTTAAGTGCAAACTCAAGCTTTATCCCGAACTATCTACTTTGTTAAAACAAAAACAAAGACTTAATTCCATTTTCCTGTGATCTTTAAATGAAAGTCTTTGAGGTATTTTTTAATGATGTGAACCATTCATATCTTAAAACATTATTTTTGCATCGTGTGTGTAAAAAATAAATTGTTCGAACATCATGTGTTGGATAATTTCAAAAATAATATTATGAATAAATTAATTTTTAGTTTTTTCCTAAAGGGGCCTACTGGAAAAGTTTTGGGGATGCACCAAACGGTGTTATTTGCATCTTTAGGATGCTGATGCCAAGAGGTACGGTGGTGATGGTTATCAAACAGATGCCATGAAACATTGTGGCTTTTGGAAAGGGAAGTGTTATTGACACTCTCATTTTCTCTATTGACACTCTATTTTTTGTCTTTATTAGATAAATTTACTCTATCATTTTATATGTAGAGACAAAAAAAAGAAATGTCATTAAAAAAAATAAGAGTCCCAATATCAATTCTTTTTGGAAAAGTCACCAATGGTGACTCTTGTAACAGCCACCACTTTGACTATTCAAGGGATCAAGTCCCATGGGTCCAGGACAAGTAAAAATCATAAAAAAACTCTCGTGCCAGTCCTTCTGTTCTTTTCCGTTCCTTTCAATCTCGTGGCATTATCAGTTTCCATACATAGTGTTTTTGGTTTGGTCAGTTTGTACATAATTTGAACCAAACAATATTGATTGGGTTGCATTGTATTCCGAAGACAGAATTTTCACTACTCCATTGTGTACTCGTGGTTCAATCCGGAAGGGGGAAAATATTACCTAAAAGATAGCGTCCCTAGGACGTGCCTTGCAGCGGAGTGTATCAATTTTGTGTATATTTTCCATTTCAATATCCCAGATTTTCAACACATCAGTATGTGCCTAATCCATTAATGTAAAATAAAATATTTTTCGAAACAGGGAATGGCACGTGCTACCTTACCCCTCCCAGCAAGTTAGTACTCGACCAATTCATAATTTCTTGGTAACATTTTTTTTTTATATCTGTTCTTGGTAATATTTATCAACAACAAGAATTTTCAACTGAGCTTTCCAATCGATGGAGGAATGAGCGGAAGAGGATTAAAGGGTGAGTTTCCCATTTGATAAAATGAGATTTTTCATTTTAGTTGAGTTTTATGAGGGGTGATAAAATCACATTATCACCTCACTTGATAAAATCTACTATTGATAAAATTTCCTCTCAATGGTTTATTTACCAATTTGTCCTTCTTTTCTTTCATTACCAATGAACCAAAAATAAATATTAAAAACTTACCCATTGGTTTTTTACAAAATATTTACTTTTCCCTCATTCATCAACATCCACCATAAATACATGGTCAAGTGCAATTGAAAAACAAATTGGTTACATCATTCAATCTCCCCCTTGACTTAGCCTTGCACTATCTCGTGGATTCCGTCCACCACCACGATGGAAGAGTCGAGTGGCGTGTCTGTGAGTTTGTGTTTGGTGTAATGGCTCCAAACAAAATTAATGGGTCGAGGGCAAAACGGTAATTTCACCTACCATTAGAGAAATGACATTGATAAAATCTCATCAAAGCTTTTATCAAGTGGGAGATTTTTTTGATAAAATCTGAGATTTCGGATAAAATCGAGTGGAAAACCCAGCCAAAATAGACTTAACAACTTAATTTGATGATATTCTTTCCTTTTAAATTGCCCATTTTACAAAAGTTGTATCATTCAAATAGCGGCGCGCAAGTGGTGGCTAGCTCATGCGGTAGAGTTCTTGTATGCCCCACACTGTATCTCAGGACCAAGTCTCATTCCCCCCTCCTCATGTAATAAATTAGGAATGACAAATGATAAAAAAAAAATATTAGCGGCGCGCACGCGAGTACTTTAAAAACTGGAGGAACTCGAGCTCCGCTGGTTGTAATCTGTCAGAAAACAGAACATTGACTAGATCTTGCTAGAAATGATCATTAATTCATTATGTATTTGATTATTTTTTAATTTTTATCCATCCATTGTGCTAATCACAATTTTCTCGTCCAACGGTCATGTGAAAACCTAATGTTGTTTCCAGAACCATGTGAAATCTAAACTATTCAAATACTCCGCAGTTGAGAGTACGTTCATTGTACGTTTGATTTCTTAACAATAATTACACGAATTCCAAGCCCTAAGGGATACGCCAGGGAATCAAAGACTTAATGATTAGGTGTTTGCTCTTTTTTAAGGTCTCTAAGTTCGAAACTTAATTTCAAGTGATATATATGCTCCGACTTTAATTAGGCTCCCTAATGATGTGCGGTGAAATAGAATTCTAAGAATTAATTGAAGTGTACATAAATTGATCCGAATATTGGAATTATTGAAAAAAGCCATTACACGAATTCCTAATTCATTCACAGGTTTTGAGCGTGGCCTCCGGCGGAGCCCATTTTCATGCCTCAATACATGCACTTCGTCTTGGTCAAAGGTCTAGCGTCATAACCCAATTAATTGCCGTGTCATTACATAATTGGACAAGGAAAATTAAATTAAATTCTTTCTGCTCCCTTCCATCCAGAAAGTCTATTATTGGTCTTTTTTTTACTACTACTATCTTCACAACAGAAAGTCCGTGTACACATTTGGGACAGGGAGTTCTCGTGGTGCACTACGGTGTGATTTCAATCGAGATCTCATCACCGTGAACGTAACCGTTTTCTAATTTGTAGAGTTCGTTGAGTAGATCATTAAAGAAAAAATGTTACTAAAATTGACGGACATGATCAATTGATCATTGTAATAATAGCTCGATGAAACCCACTAATTACGCTACACTGCACCCGCATAGTGCATTTGCATCAGTCATGTTATGTACGTAATTTAAATATATATATATATATATATATATATATATATATATATGTACCCATTCGGTGTAAGACCGTGTCATGTACGTGAATCTTTTAAAATAATAAATAATAAACCAAAGTGAATCGAACGATTTAGCAACGATTTTTTTTTTTTTTTGTTCGGCTGGCTAAGGTGTCAGGTCAGTTTACACACACCTCGATTAATCCCCTTCTCAATTTTATCAAAGGCTGGTCATACGTGCCGAGACTAGGAAATTCTCTAAATATTTCTTTCTTGCAACCTGACTCCAAAAATCGGACCCTAGTTGATTGTGTGGGGACCAAACTCACCAACCAATCGAAGGAACCATTGGCCTGATAAATCAATGGAATTGCAATGCTCTTTAATCCCCTTCCCGATCTTGTCAAAGGCTGGTCATCCATGCCTAGACTAGAAAATTCTCTAAAAATTTCTTTCTTGCAGCCTGATTCCAAGAATCGAACCCTAGTTAATTTTTTGGGGAGCAAACTCACCAACCAACAAAAGTAACCATTGGCCTGATTAATCAATGGAATTGCAATGCTCTTTAATCCCCTTCCCGATCTTGTCAAATGCTAGTCATACACATCGAGACTGGGACACTTCCTAGTAATTTCTTTCTTGCAGCCTGACTGACTCCAACAATCGAATCCTATTTAAATATGTGGAGCAAATCCACCAACTAACCGAACTAACCAATGTCGTTCACCAATGGAATTGCAATGCTCTTTACCTATATATATAAACTCCCCCCCCACCCAAACAACTAGGAAATTAACTTCACCCTTTCCCCCCACACCCCACCAAAAAAAAATGGCTCCTCACCAATTCACAACCTTACTCCTCCTCACCCTGTCTTCACTTCTCCTAATCTCCCCTTCCCATTCCCTAACATGTACATCCCAAACCTTCACCAACAAAAACCTCTACACAAACTGCACAGACTTACCAACCCTAACCGCATACCTCCATTGGACCTACACTCCCTCCACCTCCTCCCTCTCCATCGCCTTCGTCGCCCCTCCGGACCAGCCCAACGGCTGGATCGCCTGGGCCATTAACCCCACTTCCACCGGCATGATCGGGTCCCAGTCCCTCATCGCCTTTAAATTGCCCAACGGGTCCATGACCGTCGAAACTTTTAACATCACGTCCTACAGCGGGATCGCCCAGTCGAAGATCGCGTTCGCCGTGTCCGCCGTTAGTGCGGAGTATTCTTCTAAAGGCATCATGACGATATTCGCCACGCTGGCGTTGCCGGAGGCGACGACGTCGGTTAACCAGGTTTGGCAGGTGGGTGGATCGGTTACTGGCGGCGTGCCGGATAAGCACGCGTTCCAGCCGGCTAATTTGAATGCCAAGGGGATTTTGGATCTGGTGAGCGGCGGTGGTGGTGGGTCGCCGGCGGCTGCGCCTGCGCCGGAGGAGGGGTTGGCTCCGGCTCCGGCTGCTGGAGGGCCGGGTCCAAGTGGTGGGAATGGATCAGGGGGTTCGAGGGTTGGAAAGGGGGGTTTTGGTTTTTCAGTTGTTGTGGTATTTTTTCTAAGTTTTATTGTGGTTTGGTTTTAAAATTGCTGTTAGCATAATTGATTTCTGTCATTTTTTGTAAGCAATAATTATCAAAATACATTTACGGGTTTGATTTGAAAATTGTGGTATAGTTTTTTTTTTTTTGTCATTCATTATACATTAGTAAGGGGCTAACGAGAAAGTTAGTGAGTTAGCTTTGAGGGGAGTCTAGAGACTATATCTATAGCCCTAAATCCCAAAAATCTTTGCCGAGACTCGAATCTTGGTCACCCTTGTGGGAGTACTAGGTGATAATAATTTTATTGTTTTCTTTTGTTGACTTTTTTTTTTTTTTACTGGTACTCTATTGATGGTGAGTCACAAACAAAAAGAGCCTGGGGTTAGGAGTGCAAATTTGTTCACCCTCACCCTGATTGGTAGAAATGGGGTGGGGTCCATATAATCAATACACTTTTTGGTAAGCATGACATCATTTTGTGGTGGGATCCACAACATTTATGGTGGACCCCACTTCATTTTAACCAATCAAGGTAAGAGTTTTATTCACCATCATTAGGTGAGGGTGAACAAATTTGGATTTGCACAACTCCAAATAAGAAAAATTCAATGAGATTGGCCTCCACAAGTTTCTAGGAAAAATTAAAATTCTTAAAATTTCTATGTATGTGCGGAAAAAGTACATAAAACTTCAACTTAACAATCAATTTTTTGTCACGGACAGATGTTGTGAGTTTTAACTATGGAATTTTCAGTATTTTTGCCATTTTTAATCTACGTACGAGAATATTATAAATACCAAAAATACCAAAAGTATTTTTAGTGAAACTTAGAGGGGTGTTCCGTTAAGAGGGTTTTTGGTTTTTTGGCTTTTCACGACTTTTTATGTGATGTATTGTGAGAGAGTGACTGCCTCGGTTTTAGGAATAAGTTAGCTTTTTGGTTTTCCTAAAACCAAGGCAGTTACTCTCTCACAATACATCACATAACAAGCCGTGAAAAGTAAATAAGCTACTTTAGTGGAACACCCCTTGAACCAGATCATGGGTAAGAGCCAATATATCTTGCTAGCCACAATAACATGTTATAGGAGTATTAAAAAGCAACAATTAAAAAATCTGGAGCTCAGAGGTATTTAATGATTAAGGAAATACTGGATTGAGGTATGGTACAATTCCATATAAGAAACCCAAAAACTCACCCATAAAATACTACCGGGTGAATTTCACCCGTCGAATATATTTTATGGATTTCTTTTCTGGGACCAAACATTTTCCCTACTGGGATTATGGAGTATATGTGAATCATTAGCAAACTCACCCCTGAAATTTTTAAAGAGAGACAGACAGATGATGTAGGCCTGGAGCTTTTTTTTCCGAAATGTTTAAGGTTTTCCTGAAACGAAAAATTAAAAATGAATAGTATACAGTGCTCCTTTTTTTTTTTTTACATTTAAAAAAGACTACCAGGATTTATTGTTGGATTTGGCATAATTTTGAGCTGGATAAATAACAGCCAGTTGGACTGTTGATGTGATTCCACATAAAGATTGTGGTCCACCTGTCTTAACTTTTGATGGTAAAAGCCATACATTGGACTTTTCTCTTTTTGATATCATAAACGGATCAAGGTCAGCAATGTTTTGACTTTTGAGCCCCTTTTTCCTTTTTCTTTTTTCATGCTCTTTTTAGTGCACTAACTTGTTGGAGAGGCTTGAATTGTAGCTTTCTAACGTGCATGGTAGCTTGATGGTAATTTATTTACTCTATATGATTAAAAAAAGGGTGTTCATAATAATATCCTCCACTTAAAAAATTTCGTTCTCAAAATTTGCACCATAATTATCTAAAGATAAATTTCGAAATACAGTGGCATAATAAACTAAAGATAACTGTGAACTATAGTGGCGGACCTAGAATTTTGGCTGGAAGGAGACTAAAATTTAAAGGAAGTACTTTCATGTGAAAATATGCTCTTTGCCGATCAAAAAAAAAAAGTGAAAATATGCTCAATATATCATGTAGGTTTTTTTATTCAATACTATATTTTAAGTACCTGACTTTATTTTGCTTTTTTGTCTATAATCGAACGCCCATGTATTCGTATTTTCATTATGAAGAAATGGAGAAAACCTTACAGGACAGTGTAAGATAACTTTAATTTCTGACCAGATCAAAATTATGATTATTATTTATATTTTTCAAAAAATGACTATATAATTTATAGAGAATTTTAATTAGGCATCTTGGGGGGATTTTCGGGGCCCTACATATTTTTATCATTGCCGATATATACCCTCTATAATACTTTAAAATGAAATGCATGTCCTAATGCCCGCAAAAATCATGCAAACACTTTTGCTGTAACTTTGATATGAGACCTAATATTGCATATGCTCTGATACCAACTGTGACAATCCGATGTGATCTATCTTCTTATAAAAGAAATAAAACTAGAAAATAGTAAAAATCTGAATTACTTATTGATTATACTGTTTTGAGCACCTCTAATTGCCTCACCTACTAAAAACAAACACCGATTTGTCACCGATCAGTACCCTCTGGTACCCAAGTCAGTCGAGGTTGCAAGTGCATCCCAAGTTAAGCGAGATTCTAGTATGTGATCGATTGATACTCATATCGCTACTTACCGAGATATTGATTGCTTTTGTTTTTTGGTTTTTCGTGATTTCGATATATACATCTCATCCATTATTGTGGATTGAATGTTGAAGCAATCGGTCAAGTGATGCATGTGAATAATTGTGCCAAGCTTTCAAGTTTCAAATCTTCCACCTACCATTGAAATGGTTGACTCCCAACTCCCAAGTCAAACATTTCTGCAACCTACTCATTTTATGAACTGTTACGGAATACATATTGCAAATTGTGCCCCCTTTTTGAATTAAAAAAAGAACATATTTGGTCGTGTTTTTGTTTTAATTTTTTCATACCGAGCAAAAATCAATTTCTTCTTTAAATTGGCATAAACACAATTTAATAAAATTATACCAGAAAGTGCCGTATAAACATGCATAGAAATCATTCAACAAAGGGAAATGCTACAATACACACCTACATTTGGGTGTGTACCCTATGTACTTCCAATATGCTATGTTAGGTGCATATGATACGTACTTTTTAGAAATGTGTATTTTAGACTTTCCCTCAAAGGAAGGGTGAAATTGTCCTTGTGAGATTGGAACATAAAAGTAAAACTATAATTTTCATTTTATGAAACTAGGGTTTAAAATTAATATTATTTGCTAATTGAGGAACTACTTTTTTTTAGGAAGACTTAGAACTTTATTGATGAGAAATATTACAACCCATTGTGTACATGTAATACAATTGGAAATTAACAAATTGCACACAAGAAAGACAAATAATACATCTAATCAAATGAAGGATACTTCCAGCGAAGCGGTCAGTTGTCGAAGAACCGCCACACAAGATGTCGATGTACAACTGTCACGGTAGTTCTATTATTGACGAGGCTTCCTTGCAAAAACATACCAATATCAACCAAATGACTCTAGCGCCCTAGGTAATAGGAGAGCATTGGGGAACTACTGCAACAATCAATTATGGTCAGATCAGAGTTTCGAAATTATTATTAACCCCGTGGGCCGTGGTTGACCAGAACGGGCTTGAATACAGCCTGAAAGCCTGTCCATAAATAAACGCAATTGGGCCACTAGCGTGTTGCAAGAGTAGTCAAGTTGCCGCTTTTGTTCTAACAGAAATAAAAACTCTGGCCCAAAAATAAAAAGTAGAGCCCGCTACCCCGATAATAACCCGTCCACGAGTGATTATTAGGCTGAGTTTCTCATTTGATAAAATCTTGATAGAATCAAACATTTGATAAAATCAACAGTTGAATTTAGCAAATGAGTAAGCCAAATATTGAATCGATAAGCATTGTAGTACATCAATTTATTATTCAAATCATACCGGCCGTTAAGTTTTTGAACAGAAATATGCTCCCATATGTCTATCGCGGTACATCAAATCAGTCGGGGAACCCTTTAGCCTCCAAATATTGGTGTGTCAGCTCTCAAAGACCTAGTCTTTTATTTTATTTTTTTTAAATTTGAATCTTTGTTTGTTCAGAATATCAATGGGTAGTTGATTTGTTTTGAAATTTTCAACCTCAATTCAACATTCAGATGTCAACTTGTTCGAAAGATCCATTTAGGTAAATCTTCGCTACTTAAATTTAATATTAACAACCGAATAATATACTCCACTCCATAACTATAAACACATGCTCAATAATAACAATTTTTTTTTGTCTTTGACACCCCAAATGTTGTTTAAAAAATGGTAAAGATCACCCGTTATTTAGTGCTTATAGCAGCAAGTTGATCACAGACTAAGATTCTTATCAAATTTTTAATTGTTAGAAAAACGGTGTTGCAATTCAAAATTGGTTGTAGATTGGCCCCCAGTGAATTGGGTTGTATTTAAATCCAAAATGGTGGGATGGATCAGGACCACAATCTATGACCGACAAGAAGAAGGTGAACCATTGGTTAAACCCATGGACACAGTGGTCCAGCCCTTCACAACTTGGTTCAACCACTTGAGCAAAATCCAGGGGATCCACTCCGTGATCATCATTAAACTAAAAGTTAAATTCATTTTTAGTAGTATTAAATTTAATGGAGTAGTATATTACAGTAAATGACAAGAAAATGTGTTCTTTGTTTCATTCAAAAAGTTCAAGTTTTTAATAATATCATAACATGGAAATTATCTAGTATGAAGGTTAATTTGTTGTTTTTGTAAGTGGTTGAACCATCATATATCTCCAGTGGTCCAGGGGGGATTTCATACGAGCCCTAGCTTTATGAAGCAAATCAATGGGAGATATGAGAGTGAAGGAGCCATGACATCATGCAGTATTACAAAACTCATGAGTGGGATTAGGTAAAGTACTTAAAGTTATACTAGTAGTATTTGTGTTTAAGGGGTGTTCCACTAAAGGATTTTTTGGGGTTTTTAGTTTTTTAGACCTCTAGTTGTAGTTTAGATCTACAACTTGTTCCATTAAAATATTGGGTTTTTGGCAAAAAAAAACCCGGAAATTGGTTTTTTCGTTTATTTGTTTTGTCTTTATTAAAAAAAAAATTGCATTTATTAGTTTTGCGTCAATCTTTCGTGGTTTATTGGTTCCTCTCTACGAGACGAATCTAACAAGTATGAAATTATAGTGAAAATTAATTATTTTTTGAATAAACTCAAAATTAAACCAATAAACCACGTATTTTTGGCTTTATTAAAAAAAAAAATTAGTTTTGACTATGATTTTATACTCTTTAGATTCGTCTCGTCGAGAGGAACCAATAAACCACAAAAATTTGATGCAAAACTAACAT
>JAXBDA010009552.1:0-12304 GCA_036023075.1 Gaultheria prostrata
GGTGGTGTTAGGTTGATTGGTGCAAGTTCAAGTCCTTTTTCCCAAGCCTTGGGTAACCATGATTGGTCCGTTTCATCATCGGGAGTGCCCGAGTGCATCCCGGGTTCAAAATTGGGGTGTCTACAGTCGCCACACATCCCAGCATGTATCTCGTGTAAGAATTTCTATACCAAGGCAGGGTGCACACACAACAAATAAGGGCCTAAATAAGATTTTTTGTAAAGCTTACCTTATGGGGAGAGCCAAAATCTGGTTGTCTTGACCTTTATTTTGTGTGCCTCCCTCTTGTCTTCTGGTAGCGTTCCATCCTTTAAATAAGCAATAACCGGGTCCATCCAGCTCGGCCCTAGGTCAGTCTCCATCACCAATTCTACCGATCTACCAATGCTCGGTTCGTCGAGGTATTCCACAACCACCGACCTTTTGAATTCCGTTTGTACTACTGACCCTAGGCAAGCGAGTGAATCCGCATGAGCGTTCTGGCCCGAGCTGATTTGATGGATATGGACGACCTCAAATTTATCCAACAGGTCCTTGGCTGCTTCCACATAAGCTGCCATCTTTTCACTCCTTGCGGTGTATTCCCCGGATAATTGATTTACCACCAACTGAGAGTCACAAAATACTCTCAACTTCTGAATCTTTAGCTCTCGAGCGCTCCCAAGGCCAGCGAACAAGGCCTCATATTCAGCAACATTATTCGTTGCGCTGAACCCAAATCTTATTGCTTGCTCCCGGACCAACCCTTCTGGGGAGATAAGTACGATACCTGCCCCCGCTCCTTTGTTGCCTGACGAGCCATCAACAAAGAGCTTCCATTCTGTTGTGTCCTGGTTGGCACTTGATATAGGCATCTCTGGCCCTGTCTCCTTCTCGTGGAGTGGAGGTGGTGGTGCCACCCGTGGTGAGAATTCAGCCACAAAGTCCGCCAAGACCTGTCCTTTTATGGCGGTCCTTGGTTGGTAATCTATGCTATACTGGCTTAGCTCTACGGACCGCTTCGAGATCCTCCCAGATAAATCCGCCCTCTGTAGTATTGCCCTTAGCGGGTATTCAGTGTACACCGTAATTGGATGAGCTAGGAAATAGTGTGGCAGCCTTCTTGAAGACGTTACCAAGGCATACACCAACTTCTCCAGTGGTAAATACCTCGTCTCTACCTCCAATAGCACCTTGCTTACAAAGTAGATGGGCGCTTGCTCGGTCTTTCTCTCTCGTAGGAGTGTCGAGCTAATGGCGTGCTCAGATACTGATAGGTACAGTATAAGTGGTTCCCCAACATCCGGAGACGAGAGCAAAGGTGGGGAAGATAAGTACTTTTTTAGCTCTACAAACGCCTGCTCTTGCTCGGCTCCCCATTCATACCCCTCGCGCTTCTTTAACGACTGGAAGAAAGGCCTACACCTGTCAGAGGACTTGCTAATGAACCGGTTCAATGCCGCTGCCATCCCTGTTAACTTCTGGACTTCCTTCGTAGTCCTGGGACTCTCAAGACTCCTCAAAACGGTGATTTGATAGGGGTTAGCCTTTATCCCTCTCCTAGTTACCAAGTGACCCAAGAACTTCCTAGAGCTGACTCCAAAAGCACACTTTGAAGCATTCAACTTTAATTTATACCTTCTCAATATGTCAAAGGTCACCTTTAGATCGGCCAAGTGCCCTTGTTTTATCTTGCTCTTTACTACCATGTCATCTATGTAGACCTCCATGGTTTTGCCTAGATGCTCCTTAAACATGATGGTGGCCAAGCGTTGGTATGTTGCTCCTGCGTTCCTTAACCCGAAGGGCATGACTTTGTAACAGTACAAACCCCTTGGGGACATAAAGGAAGTCTTCTCCTGATCGGGCTCATACATGGCTATTTGATGGTATCCTCGGTATGCGTCAAGGAAACTCATCCGTTCATATCCTGCCGTTGCATCCACCAACTGGTCAATTCTGGGGAGTGGAAAGCTGTCCTTTGGGCACGCTATTTAGGCTGGTAAAATCCACTCAGACTCTCCACTTCCCATTTTTCTTCTTAACCACAACAGTTTTGGCCAGCCATTCCAGGTAGTACACCTTTTTGATTGCATCTGCTTCGAGCAGCTTGTCAACTTCCTCGATCACAGCGTCTGCGTGCTGTGGTGTCGATCTCCTCCTCTTCTGGATCACCGGTTTTTGTTGTGGGTCTACGTTCAGATGGTGGCAAATGACCTCAGGGTCGATTCCTGGCATCTCCTGTGGTGTCCAGGCAAAGACGTCCATGTGGTCCTTCACGAAATCCACCAATTCTCGTTCCTCTTGCTCGGCTAAGTTTTCACCGATCAAGAAGTATCTCTCCTGGTCATTTTCGTCAACTTGTACCTTATTTAGTCCTTCCACGACTTTACGGTTCGGGTCACCCCTACGTCTTCCAAGGTCGGCTGATCAGGGGCCTCCACAGTTTGCACGTACTGAGGTTTCGGTGCTTCTTTCAAAATCATATTAAAACATTGGTCAGCCACCTTCTGGTCTCCTTTGATCAATTCGATGCCATCCGGCCCCGGGAACTTGATTTTCTGGTGGTAGGTGGATGGTATTGCTTACATCTTATGCATCCATGTCCTGCCTATAATCACGTTATAGGTGGACGGAAGACCTACTACCAGGAAATCAGTCTTGAGTACGGTTGATCCTGCTCGTAATGGTAAAGTCACCTTCCGCACCGGCCACACCGGGTGTGAGCTGAAGCCGACCAGTGGTGTCAAGCTCTTCTCGAGGCTCTTGACAAGCAGGTTCATCTTCTTGAAGGTGCTGTAATACATGATCTCGGTGCTCGCCCCCTGGTCAACCAAAATCTTTTCTACGTCATACTCCCCTATTCGCAGGGTTATGACCAGAGCGTCGTTGTGTGGAAGAGTGACTCCCTCCAAATCTTTGTCTGAAAAAGTTATGGGAAGCTCCACTACTCCCCATTCCCTTGTTCGCTTCAGGCTGAGCTTCAGCGCTTCTTGTGAACCGTTGAGTCGGCGTACGTGCCGAACCTCGTTGCTTGTGTAAGGGGTCGCCAGTTCATGTATCATATGGACGGTTCCCTTTGGCGGTTTATCACAATCCAAATCCTCGTTTCGCTCGGTGCATTGCTGCTCGTCTGCCAAGAACTCTTTTAGGTGCCATGCGGCCACCTGTTCGTCCAAGAACTTCTTATACTCCACACAGTCCTCAGTCATGTTCCCCCAATCTCGGTGGTAGATACAATGCTGGTTGGTGGCTCTCCTCTTCATTGGGTTCCCGGTCATCTTTGGTGGCCTTCTGAACCATGGCTGGTCTTTGATGCGGTACAACATCTTGTAGATCGGCATGTTGAATGCTGCCAGTACACTAAAGTAGGACTTTGGATCCGGGACGTCCTTCCTTCCCGTCCCAAACTCCTTCTTGCCAGTGTTGTACTCCTTCTTATACACCTTGGACTCATGAGGCTTCCTTGGGGGGGTCTGGAGCCGTCCTGACACAATCTTGCCTCCTGAACGGATGATGTCATCCTCTACCCGGGTGTTCTCTTGGATTCTCTCCATAACTTTGCCAACGGTCTTGACCGGGTGCATAGTAAGTGATTCTCGTAACTTGCTATGCATGGGCATGCTTGTTTTGAATGTTGCCAGAGCGTACTCTTCACTGCAGTTTTCAATCTCGTTGAAAGTTTGCCAATATCTCTTGGCGTACTCCCTCAAGGTCTCCGCATCGTTCTGCCTCATCGCCGTTAAGACATCAAAAGTTTTTGGGGCAGCACGGCTTGTGAGAAATCGTGCACAGAATTCCTCAGCAAGCTGAGCCCAACAAAGTATTGATCCCTCAGGTAGCTTGTGATACCAACTGAGCGCCACCTTCCCGAGACTGGAAGGGAACATCTTACATAGGACGGCATCATCATTCTCGTGCATGAACACGGCCTGCTGATAGTGCTGGATGTGCATGACGGGGTCTGTGTTCGTTTCATAGAGCACGAACGTGCCGTGCTTAACCCTGCTCGGCATCCTTTCCGTCCTAATCCAATAGGCAAGGGGCGAGGCTGCTATTTGCCCCAAGGCCTCCTTTGCTGCATCTCTTGCAGTTTTTGGGTCACCCTCTGGGCGAGCATCCCCATACCGGTCCCTGGCCCTCTGCTCATTGGACCCAGATCTCTCGTATCTGTCCCTGGCATGTTTCTTCCCACCGCCCCTCTCGTGGGAGTGGCTCCTCTCTCTCCTTCTTCGTGGAGATTCCTTCCTTCCCGTGGACAGGTTTTCCCGTGGCCGACGGTCCTTGGCCCTCCTTGGCTCCTCCTCTCTTTGCACGGTGCGAGAACGAGAGTGGAGATCCTTCTCCGCCTCTTTGAGGCGTTGCTTCAAGTCTTCAACTTCCCATTCTCCTCGGGCAAGTTGCCGTGCCAACTCCTCGGCCTCTTGCTCCCATCGATCGCGACTCTTTTCGTGTTCGCGAGATTTCCGGCCAGAGTTCCTCCCTTCACGTGGGGGACTCCGACCTCTCCTTTCACCCGAAGGGGTCTGCCTTCTCTCATACCTTGCAGGGATCCAGGATCGTTGTTGAGGGTCCCTGTACTTCGGTATGTCTTGAACTCTATAACGGCCCAACGCGTGACCCTTTCGTGGCACGGTTGGGACCGTAGGTGTCCTTCCTTCCTTTGTTTTAGTCACTGGCGTGACTAATCCATCATCCCGTGGCGTCTCACGCCTGGGAGTGGGGTATGCTGGTTCTGATTCAGCCATTGCTGATTTTCCTCATAGTGACAAAAAACAGAGCTTTTCTGTTCGTTTCCCACAGACGGTGCCAATTGTAGAGGGTAGATTTCTCGTATCTTGATGGTGCCTCTAAACCTGCAAGATAAGGAACAGTTAGAGCACCTTTGCCCTTGATGGCAAAGGCCCTCTGATGCTTAAGTTAGTAATGGGATTTACTAATTAAGCCAAAGACAATGCATATAACAATGAGTTACAGCGTACCTTTCACTGTGGGCATGATACCTGTATTTATAGGTGTAGGTTAACCTGTTGATCAAGGGTCCTTGTCGCCCTAGTTTCCTTATCACGTTAGGAAACTTTCCTAATAGGATCAGTCCTATTAAGTGCTATCGTGCCACTGCACTAGTCTCCATAAAGCATAGGACTTCTTCCCATACATGGCTTGTTCCCATATGTTCACGCAGTCTGACTCTCAATAGGATTCTTCATTCCTTATCCGACATGGAATGCTCACATCATTCCCTTGAATCACGGGATACTCCTCTTATCACGTAAGAGAGTATTCCAGACCCTTCCAGAACGCCTTACCGTTTGGTTAGCCCAATAGCGGTGTAACCGTGCTGCCACATAGCTCGGCTATACTGTCGCTGGTCTGTAGATCCTAGGACCGAGCTATTCGTAGCTCGGCCTGACCCTGCACCTTATCGTGGTGCCATGGTGGATTATGCATTGCGCGTCTGGCCCTACTCGTGGCCTCTCTAGCTCGGCTCCCCTGTAGGGTACACCCATACTGCATAGCCGAGCTAGGGCACTCAAGAGGGTGTACGGGTTTTACCCTCTCCAGTATCTCACTTTAGGATTTCATAAATTCACGATCTCACTTCATTTTTTTTTGCACGGCAAAAAAGGATTTTATTAATCAACTATCAAAGATACAAGATTAAACGGGACAAGAGAAGAGCACGAAAGCCTCTTGAGACCCAAAAGATTGCAAGGCTGACAAGGAGACAACCAACAATCAAAATAAAAACCTCAACCCCCAACTCCTAAACTTCAGAATGCCAAAAAACAAACCAACCTAAGCAAACGAAAACGAGGAAATTAGAGATTAATATCAGCCCTTGCCTTATAGAAGTCTTCCATCTCAGCAATCTTGCTTATGACCTCATTTTTATCACCATCATAGCTAAGACCAAATAACTTGTCTACTGCCCATATCGCTTCAGCTTCATCTAACAGAATTCTGTTCATGTTGTTAATATCCCCCGATGAAATAGATGCAGATAGTGCAGCAGATGCCACCGTTGATCTTAACACCACACACTTCTTTTTGTTCCTCTTTCCCTTGGATTCACCTGTATTGATTCTAGTGTATCCCAAAATATCATTTATGCTTTTCCTGTTCCTTTTCCCTTTTATCCCTTTGATTGTTGCTTGAATAGGGATTTGGTTTGCATAAGAAAGGGATGCCGACTCATCAGACCTCCTATATGCCCCATCTTCTGTGCCTGCCACCTCATCAACATCTTCCATAGTGTTTACCAGGTGCCTTGTAGCAGCAATATCCTCGAAAGAATCAATATCCTCTATCGACTCACCCATCAAAGAGTCATCATCAACTAGATTCTCAAGATCAGGAGAAGGCATACATTCCCCAACGCAGGAGATAGACTTTGGCTCAACAACTTTATCACGATCCCGCTCTAGAAGCTGTGGAGATTCAGCAGCTTTATCCCATTGAGTTTCTACCACCACCTCAAAATTTTCCATTTCATCTAAAGGTCCTTTTGCAAACTTGTCCGACCTCGAGTCAATATTTGGCACATGAGCAACCAACTCATTGTTAACAACACCAATATTCGAACCACACTTTGATTCTGCAGAGATACATGAAGGCTTGCTTTAGGGCTTTGTTTCTCGGTATCAAAGGGTTGAACACATGGAGTTTCAATCACTTTGACTCTATAATTCTTCCCTTCAATCACAATATTAATCCACTCGTCAATTTTATCAAGAACATTGGTGGCCACCAGAACTTTGGCGACTGCAAAAGAGGAAAGCCTTAATGTTGATTCGTCAGTTGATATGAAAGTACCCCACAAATCACCAATAGCTTTAAATGAGCTGGAACTCCATCCATTGAGAGGAATTCCATAACAACATAACCAAACAAATCTTTCAATGCAAGCTGCATGATCTTCCCAAGGTTTAACTTCCGAAAACCACCTATGCAAATAGTTAGCTTTAAGAAGATTACCCATCTCTTCTTTGTCGTTACAAGTTAAAATCATGGATCGTTCACCCATTGCTCTAACCAAAATATTATCAACGCCCAATTCTACCATTTGAACATTCAATTCATCAATGGAGATAAACGTGTGAAGTTTTGCCACTGCACTCCGGTAAAGCCAACCATTACCCTCTGGTTTCAAGATCACATTCCTTTCCTCTTGGAAATTCCCCTCTTCCATCCTCTTATCATCATTCTTACTGCCAGGAGAACCTTTAATAACTTGAGCATACGTTCGAAATCCGTTAGAGTTTCCGTTTGTTAAGACTTCCACCCTTTGATTCATCGAACCTTCCTTTCTCATATCACCCATTACCTTGTTGTTTGCACTTCTTCCCATGATATTGTTGTTTTCCTTGTTTTGAACGAAAGTAGCCATCTTAACAAATAGTTTCCTATCTTCAATCCATATCCCATTTACCTTGGATATAGCCAACTCTGCAGCAACTTCACAATCATAGCGGACGAAACCAAAATGTCTCCCAGTAACCTTGCTCATTTTGCCAGGGACAAAAACATCCTTAACCATCCCAAATTTGTTGAACAAGTTTCTTATCCATCTATGACTCACATTTTATGGGAGATTGTCAACAAACAGAGTGAAAAAAGGATTGATCCTACAACCCTTTCCACCACTGATTTGATTCTCAACACCTATTTTGACACCTTTGTTTCGTTTGTCACCCAACACTGGAATCCAGTCTCCTTTGTCCATTTCAAACCTACTATCCTTAGACAGGACTCATAAATTTCACCAATCGATAGAAAAATACAAATCCACACAGCCCCGAAAAATAGAGAGGTAAATCCACATAGAACACCCTCAACCTCAGACCAAACAAACTCAATCAAACAATCGTAACAAGGACTGACCTGAACAAGAGAGCGACAATGGAAGGAACAAATGGAAAAGACGACGATGTTGTAGAAGCAGCTGCCAGAATGTGACCCGAAGCGGCACAAAATGATGATAGATTGATGAGAGAGCGGTATGAGAGAGCGGTAGCGAGAGAGGGAGGGAAGAACGGTATGAGAGAGCGGTAGCGAGAGAGGGAGGGAAGAACGGTATGAGAGAGCGGTAGCGAGAGAGGGAGGGTGAGAGAGAGGTTGGGATGGGGCGAGAGGAGAAGGGCCGGCCGGCGAAGGCCGCCGGAGAGGCCCCGCAGGGGAAGGTGAAAGGGTTAGGGTTTCAGGGGTTGAAAATCGCCAAAGCTCAGTGTGTTGTATCTCACTTCATGATGTGGTTCTGATGTTAGGATCTCATAGGTTCTGATGTTAGGATCTCATAGTGGACGTCCTAGTGGATCTCATGCCAAGTTCGGGATCTCACTTTAGGAGTCAATTGACAATAGTTTCAGAGGATCACACTTCAAGATCTCATAATAGGATCTTAAAGTTGTCATATGGACGTTCCTTGCCAAGACCAGATCATACTTTAGTTTAAATATGTTCATACTCAAGCTATTAGGAAGAGTACCAAGTTTTGGTGATGGAAGAAAGACCTGAAGTGAGAGAACCAATTTTTTTGGCACCAGATAATTTCCATGAGGGCGCGGGAGGAATATAAGTTTGGAAATGATAAAATAAGGGGAAGAGGCGTATTTCTCTTTAATGCTAGCCTGGTGTGAGGAGGTATTGAGGGAATTGCTCGCTACTTTGGCGTACAGGTAGGTTTCACAAGTGTAGTGGGCCGAAAGTAGAGGTCCAGCCCTAAGACTGGACCGCTGTGGATCCGGAGACAAAGCAGGGGCTTAGAGGCCCAAACTACGTTCTATAATCCGAAAAGGTTAGGGCCGTAGTAACTATTTACTTGGAGTACAATCCTGCATGCTATTTAGTCGGACCGTACGTGGTATGGCCGAACCAGGGTCTCTTGGATAGCACAATGCTGGAACCCTAATACCGGAGGTGACAAAGAGCGAAGAAGGGATCCGGCCATGTGTGTTCCCCAAGGATATATGGCCGACGGTGGCTAATGCCAGAGATGGTGTCCGGGTCAATAGAAGCCATCACGAATGTGGAGTTCGCGGGTCGGGCTCTGGGATCGGACCCGGAAGCCGACCCAATGGGAAAATAGAGGCGGTTAACAGTGCACGTGCCAGAGGCCACGTAACATGGTACGAGAAGCTTCTAGAGGCGTCTGGAGAGCAACGTGGCAGCAAGTTAGTGGGCGGGTCACGTGACTGGTATCGTCACGTATGACGTCGTGAGACTTGGAGAGCAAGTACTGAGAGATCTATAAATACCACAGGATAAACCCTAAAAGGTACACACAATCTCATATCTAATTCCATTCTCTGTACGTGCCTCCTCCGTATTTTAACTTGACCGTCAGAGTGTCCTTGGGAAAGAGGCCCAAGTACACTAACCGTTGTTTACTGGTTGTAGGTTCAAGTTGAGGAGGCGGAGCACCACCTAGAAGGACGGAATCAACTACGTGAATCACCCCCCAACAATTGGCACGCCCGGTGGGACGGTTATTTCACAGTGAGTTCACGGTTGTTTCGCGGTGGTACAAGGCAGTTGGAATAGAGTTCTGCGAAACGAATGGCGTTGATCGAGGACAATCTGGTGATACACAACTCTCCACCATGTACCGCCACAAAAACGGTGGATACAGGCAAAAGGCACGCCGCAACCACCTCTCGTCTTCCAAGCTATGATGGTGGGTCAGAGGACCACGGTGAACACTTCGCCGACGCCCATGCAAGGGCGTACATTAGAACCCTGGGGGACCGGATGCAACAAAAGGACAAAGCCATAGATGCCTTGCGAGATGACGTGCGGCTTATAGCCTCGGCTCTCAGATCAGGACAGTACAACCCCCGATGAGACGGTGAGGGGCGTCATAGGTCAGCCAAAGATAGATTGGGCCGACGTTCTGAAAACGAGGGAGGGGAAGAAAAGCCGGCAGGATCGGTGTTCACCAGGCTTGGTTCACAACAGGAGGAAAGTTCTTGTTCTATCTACCATCAGTTATCTGAAACGGCGAGTCACCAAACGGCGATTAACCGGCAATACTAAGAGCACCGACCACGTGCCCACGGTTCAAAGAGACGCACGACTCGAGACGGGGTCTCTACCCACTCGAAGTCGACCGAACGTCATGGGAACCAACGGAGCCGGTCCCCTGATAAAAAGCATTATCGGTCGCCAGAGCGCGAAAGGCGTCGCACTTATGACGATTACAAGGAACGATCTCCAAAGCGCCGGAGAGATAGGACACCGGAGAAGAGAGCCAGTCGTACTCACGTGGAGCAATCCATAAAGCATAGCCAGAGGGATGACCCTCTCGAGGAATACCGGTCCGAATCTAAATTTGACCGAACAAAAGAAGACGATATTCTCGACCAGTTGGCTTCCTCTCCATTTTCTGACGAGATATTAGCTGTGAAAGCTCCAAAGAACTTCAGCCCACCAAAGTTCGTGAAATTTGATCCAAAACCGAGGCCTATGCACACTTGGTACACTTCCAGAAGATGATGTCCATCTACTACCTCAGTGACGCCGTAAAGTGTAAGGTCTTCCCGACAAGTTTGGGCCCCTTAAGACTCATGTGGTTTGATCAGCTGCCGAAGGGGTCGATCAAGAGTTGGAAGGAATTTCCCAGAAAATTCCTTCAGCGGTTTGTGATGACCAAAAAGCAAAAGAAGACAATCGATTGCCTCCTGGCCCTGAAGAAGTCCGGCACCGAGTCCCTAAGGCAGTACGCCAACAGGTACTGGGACGTCTTTAACGACATAAAGGACTGTTCAAAATACCAGGATGTAGCCGTACAATCATTTAAGCTCGGCCTAGACTCCACGTGTTCCGTATTCGCGGACTTGATACTTCATGAACCGTCCGACATGGATGAACTAATGCTTCGGATTAATCAGCACACTAAGCTTGATGAAGCTATGACCGAAAGGGAGAGAGCTGAAGAAAGGTACAGCAAGCCTATAGGATCCACCAAAGGGGGAAATGGCCGCAAAGAAGTAAAATGTAGAGGGCAGGATTCTGGGATCTGTATAACGCCTCTAAACCTGCAAGACAGAGAGCCGTTAGAGCACCTTTGCCCTTCGTGGCAAAGGCCCTCCGATGCTTAAGTTAGTAAGAGGATACTAAGTAAGCAAAGAACAATGCGTATGAATAGGTTTCACAGCGTACCTTTCACCATAGGCATAATGCATGTATTTATAGGTATAGGTTAGCTTGTTGATCAAGGGTCCTCGTTGCCCCAGTTTGCTTATCACGTTAGGAAACCTTTCCTAATAGGACTCATCCTATTAGGTGCAATTTCATTATCATATTGGTCTTCCATGGTTAATGGGATCCCTTTCCATATAGGACTTATTCCCATATATTTGTGCAATACGATTCTCAACAGAACTCTACATTCCTTATCCGATATGGAATGCTCACATCATTCCCTTATTTCACGGGATGAACCTCTTATCGCGTAAGAGATCGTTCTACCATGCTGTCAGCCTAATAGCGATGCAGCTGTGCTGCCACGTAGGACGGCTGTATCGTTACTGGTTTGTAGACCTTATGACCGAGCTTAACTCGTAGCTCGGTTCTGACCCTGCACCTTTTCGTGGTGCCATGGTTGACGGCGCACTGCGCGCCTGGCCCTACTCATGGCGTCTCAGCTCGGCTCCCCTGTAGGGCACACCCTTGTTGCATGGCCGAGCTAGGGCACTTAGGAAGGAGTACGGGTTTTACCCTCTCCAATTGCTCCCCAGCCCTGAGCAACACCGTTGTAGAGTGATGTTTAGGGCTTACACCGGGCTCGCCTGTAATTGGTTAGGCCTTTGTTAAGGTCTAACTTTTCACACATCCCTGCCCATCACGTGGGGGGCACGAATGCTTTTGCATTTAATGCGATGCGATGCACACTGCATATCTGATAAGACCAAAGGACGGTTTGGGGGATATTCCTGTGCGTTACACCCCCCTTTTTTCCTCGTTTCGCGTGTATGGCCATTACAATTCTGTTTCAAATTAGAAAACCCCTCTCATTTCCCCCTTCAGTTACATACTTTACTCAAGAGCGTGGAAAGAGAGACAGTGCTCGTGCTTTCGCCATTTTCATCGTCTCCAAGCCTTGAGTCAATCCCTTCTAGGAATCGCCCAACTTCGCTTGTAAGTTCTTGATTCTCCCCTAACAGTGTTTTCCTGCTGCCCCTTTCACTTAGGGTTTCTGCCATGGTCAAACTGATAGGTCTAGTAGATACCCCTGAAAAAATGGTTGTATTCCGGCGGGACCATGATATCCCCGCCGGAGTCAATCTTAGTATCCCAGGCCCTCGTACTTTACCGGAATACGATC
>JAXBDA010009553.1:0-12304 GCA_036023075.1 Gaultheria prostrata
ACAGTGACTTGGTTGCTTCACGCCAAAGGAAGACAGCAAAGCTTCCAAGAACGCGCCTTCAAGGACGACTACATCAACAGCCGCTACAACAGTGGTTTCTACTGTCACGCTGCAAGAACAGTCTCCTTCCCGCACATCTGTAAACCTATTAAGATGGGCAAAAAGGTGGAGCGAAAGTGGCAAGTGACTGGTTGCCCGCCCTTCACTCTTTATATGTAAACGTATTGATAACAAATTGAAAAGTGGCACAAACTGCCGGAAACGACTAAAGAATGGAGACGGAGGGAGTATAATGATAGGATTAAATTTCCCGTCGTTTCAAATTCAGCCCGTGCAAAGATAGAACAATAACTCACCTAACTACCAATACAACATTGAATGTGGTCTAGTCATATCCTCATTCAAAATGCACCAAACAATTTTGAATTAATTTTTTATTTTCGAATGGTAACAGGTAACAGGTCTCCGATATGTCTGGACGTAATACGCAAGCAGTAGCTATGCTGCTTAGGTTTTGTTAGAAGTGCATACTGGCGAAATCAATTCATATATGAATGGTTCATGCTTTTCTGGAAAGTTCTTAGAATGAGCTACTACTGGTCCATGGACTCAAAGGTGTCCAGACCATCTTCCGCACCCTCAACTAATCCCCGGGCACCCAATCCACCCAATCCAACCTTCCACTAGCAAGGAGTCCAAATAAAGTCGGGGTAAACCCCGTATGGACTGGCCCGTAAGAGTTTACAGTTCAAACCTTATACTTTAGGAGTGAGCAAGCCCTAAGTCACAAGCCGACCACCAAGCCAACCCCCAAACAATTTGAATAAATAACTATCGCCAACAAAGGGCATAACACGAGTATCATAAAGAAATTTCATTCAAATCTTCCGCGCCCTAAAGGCCTAAACTAATCCCTGGGCACCCAATCCAACTATCCACTAGCAAAGAGTCCAAATAAAGTCGGGGTAAAACCCGTATGGACTGGCCCGTAAGAGTTGACAGTTCGAACCTGAGACTTTCGCAGTGAACAAACTCCCAAGTCTCAAGCCGACCACCAGGCCAACCCCCAAACAATATGAATAAATAACTAGAACCAACAAAACACATAACACAAGTATCATAAAGAAATTTCATTAAAATGTATAGCTTCTGACAAAATGGTCAACGACCTAGCATTACATGAAAAAAATTACCACATTCGACACTGCCCAAAAGACCTTTCAGCCATTGTTTCTCCAAATCAAAACCCCAATTTTAGTCACGAACAACAACTGACATCACCAACAATAACGCAAAAACCCAAGCTAATCTTCGCCTTCATTCTTTCTCCTCTTCTTCTTCTTTTTCAAACTACTCTGCCCCGCCGAATCAACTATATCTTCACTCTTCCTCTTCTTTCTTTGACTAACTTCGTTCTCTTGCTCGTGCTTCACTGTTTCTTCATCGAAAATGCTCTCTTGCTCGACTTTTCTCGGCTTTCGATCGGGTTTCGAAGCCTTGAGCTCTTTGTGGAGCTGAACTAACTCGTTGAACGAGGCCGAAGCGCGCCTCAGGTATGAGGATACTGCCTGTGAAGCTCTGGTCTTGGCGTTGACGAAGTTGGATTGGACTTTGGATGCTTTGGATAGAGAGATTGACTTTGTTGACGTGATTTTGCCTGAAATAGATTTCATAGTATAGCGGCACTGAGCAGAGACCGAGAAAGCAACCGCTTCAGGCCCCTCACAAAAACGCAACAGCCAGATATACGGCGAGAGAGGAGGCGAACGGAAAGAGGAGAGAGAGTCTTGTTGTCGCCGGAGCCGCCGACGGTTGCAGGAGCTGCAGTGGACGAAAGAGTTTGGGGGTGGTTGAGATCGATTAGAAATCTAGGGTTGGCGGCTTGGGCTTATTTACTGCAGCAGTGATACATACACATATAGGGTTGTAAATACCGTGTCGTACCGGCGGTACCGGTACGGTACGTACCGGTTTGCAACAAAAACGGTACCAAGAACCTCTAATACCGTACCGTGCTCAATACCGGACGTTACCGGCCAGGTACCGGGAAATACCGGTCATATCGGCGAAAATGAGAATACCGTCCGGTACGTTTCACTGCACTGTACAACATCAAAATCCTCCAGATCAGAGTTTCTCACTCTCGTCTCTCTCATCTCCAGCCACCCTCGTCTCGTCTTGTTTCCGGCGAGCATCGTTTCCGGCGAAAAGCTTTTCCTCCTGCAGAGATTTGTCTTTCTCCCCTTTGAATAACAGTATACGTATAACATTTGTGTATATATATTACTGTATTGAAGCTCAGAGAGAGAGAAGCATCAAAAATTGAAGCTGTAAAAAAGATCTGATTTTTCGTATAGAGAGAGAGAGAGTAGAGCGAGAGGAGAGAGAGGAATGGGAAAACTCAATAGGCGTGCCCTCATTCATACTGATACAATGGACTTTAATTTGTTTTTGTTTTTTCGTCATTTAAACTCTGTTTGGAACTTATGAAAAGAGAGGGAAGAGAAGGGAAAATAATTCAGAAAGAAAATGGAAGAAAATGAGGGGGGAAATTTTATTATTCCTATAACACTATTTAGCAAGTTTCTCTCATCTTTTCTCTCCAACCAAACAAGGGAAGAGAAATTTTTTAAACTCTCTTCCTTTCCCTTCCTTTCCCCATTTTCCAAACAGACCATTAGCTTTTGGAGTTCCTTGGAACTACTGCCGTTCCCCAGAGGAGTAAAGAAAGGATCACGTGGCTGACTGCTTGGGAGTGGAACAAAACAATTTTAATTGATTAATTATTTAATTTACATGTCTACCTTACTCCGACGATGCATTATTTGTATCCTCTATACCTAATAAGGAAATTCTCTTCGGCCTCATTTTCCTTCCCAAAATATCCTTGGTTTGGATTGGTATTACCAAATGTCTCCTCACTAGGGTGGGTATTGCCAAATAGTCAACAACGATGACCCACATTTGAAAATGAAACACAACCAGTTGCCCTTAGTCTGTGTTGTTATTTTGGACAGGCCCTTGCAAGTTGTTGGTCTTTATGGCGGTGTGAATAATTTCTTCCTTAAGGCCCACCTGGTGGGGACGGACTTGGCCCATGTGCTGCTCCTACGAGTGTATGGATTCATTACTCTCTAAAATATGGACAGGGAGAAGCCACGTGATAAGCTCTACTTCACCTCTTCTCTGATAGTAATAATACCAAATACAGTCACCCTCATCGTCTTCCTCTCACTCCCAACCAACGCCCGCGTCAAGATCAATGAAACCGTACTCTCTCTCTCTCTCTCCCAGTTCTCTACTCCTCTGCTCGGCCTCCATTCCAGCGATCTGTTGCTCGGTTGCTCCTCTCTCTCCACGAGCTATTGAAGACGGACTTCGCCGGAGATCGAACCAAGTGAGTTCCTCGTTCTCTCCTCCAGTCACGAATTCTTAATTTTTGATTTTCAAACCTTAAAACTGCGGTCTCGTTCTTGAACCAAACCCTATCTCCAACAAAGCTTCTGATACCCTAAAGTAAAGTATGTTTCGTTTTTCCCCTTCTGTTCCTCCACAGGGTATTCCGACTATACCCATTTCGCCGGTATGGACTACAATCGAAGCAGGTGAGTCCCTAAACTATGACTTTTATTCTTTTTCTCGTGTCTATTTCGTATGTATTTTTCAGTCGAATATCTTTCATGTGGGTATTTTCAAGTAAATGTCTCTCTGTGTTTTTCTTTCCAGAGCCATGGTCTCAGTTATGCAGATCGACGTGCTTTCTTCCCCATTTGGGTTGTGGGTTTTGGTACGTTTTTCTTCCTTTTGCTCTGTTTTGTTAATGGTTTGATTAGGTTGGTTGCCTGTGCTATTCATGTCTCTTTATTTCCCCTTCTAATTTGGGATTATGGTGATTTGGGTATGGATCTCATTTTTTTTTTCTCGTTGGTGATTGTCATGGAGATTGTTGTTTGTGTTGCTTTTAATCATCTTTTGGTGTATTGATTTGGTTTGCTTGTGATTATTTTTGTGAACTCTAGGGGCCCTCTCTCTTCGATTTCTTTCAGCCATCGTATCACCTCCCAGGTATGAACTACTCGATCTCTCCTTTTGTCGATTTGAACCAAGAAGCCTTCTTTCTCTCTCTTCCGGATTTTGGAGATGGCAAGGGCTTACTAATTTGCTTTGGTGCTAGGGTTTGGTTAGATAAGGAAGGTGAATCACTCTCCTTCTTCTTCCGGCACCAGAGAGGTAGCTGCAAATACGCGGGCTTAGGACGCTTTCTGTTTATGTCGTAAGTTTATCTTGCCTAATTTCATCTCTTACTGTTTATATATGTCTATATTTGGGGAATGTAAGAAGCGAAACATCTTTTCTCTCTCTCTCTCTAGAATTTGTTTTTGTATATAATGGGTCAGAGGAGCAATGCAACGGTACCATCTTTGAGCAGAATCTGGAAAAGAACAAGTAAAACTTAGCCCCAACAAAGAGGGCACAGAGGAAGAGCAGGTTTCAGACCTTCCACGCATCTTTCTCGACCACAATTTGCTCAACACTCACGACGGTAAGTTTGTTTCTGGGTTGCGCTCTGTTGCTTCTGATCTGATATTAGGCCTGACCAAGTCATGCATTCATGTGACCTTACCTTATATCCACCCTACATGTATTTTTGAAGTACTATCGGTTTCTTTTTCCCATCCCCGTGAAGTGTGAAATTTGGAGTAATTGTGCAAGCTCAGGTGCCCAAAACAAAATGTCACATGAGGATAGTGGCCCATGTGAGAGGGACGTGGACGTCTTAAATCTAATTTTCGCTGGGTAGCTGGGGGGCTTTAAAAATGTCCCCAGCATATTTAATTTGGATGCTAATTATTGCCCCAAATTCTTTGCAAGAAACATTTACCATCCTCTACTTTGGTCCTTAATGTCTTGTAACTGCCTATGGTCAGTATTGATGAACCCATCAGTTTGATATTTTTGTACCCGATAAATGCTAAACAATTACAAATAACAGTACTTATAAAGTATCAAAACTTAAGATCTCGATCTCATCGAGTATTGCAGACTACGTAGTAATTGATTTGATTTTGTTTGGTGCAAATCTCCACACTTCACTTCACGTGTTGCATTGAACAAGTTCATAACCTCACCAAAGTTAAATTTCACTTGAACTTGTAGTAGTGCACACACTATCGAGAACTACATTTGAAAATTCACGCTTGAAGTACAAATTTTGAATAAGTCTACTGTCAAAACAGTGTAAAGGTCACACCCGAAAGGAATATGAATGATAAAGAATAATATTGCCTCTAATTGGAACACAATCCTTTCATTAGTTTCCGTCTCTCGTAAACAAGGGTGGACCCAGGTACATACAAAAAAAATAAACCTAGAATTTACCCAGAATTTTGAAATTAATGACTTAGATTTACATGATTTTAATATGAGACAAACCAGAATAAGAGATGACAAAAAAAAAAAGGGGCGGAAGGAACATTTCACAATATCACACCATGTCTACTTTACACTTAGTATGAAACCATCTACAGTATATTTACAGTTTAAAAGACGTAGCTGTAAAGGTTTGAACCTCACAGGCATCGACTAAAGTACAAGGGTTAAATCACGCGATTCATTTCTAGAGGACGAAATTGAGACACCATAGTGAAAACTCTTAAGGGTTAAAATTAGTGTGATTCATATTTGAAGGACGAAATTGAGGGATCAAAATGAAAGAAGGTGGGCTATTGCTGCAATTAATTAACCCTGCTGTTCAATACATTAACCTGATGATTGTACTATAGTCAATCATGTGGTGAACCATAGATTATAACTCACTCATGGTTTTTTCGGTTCAAATAAAAATTATAAAAAGAACCTAACCCCGTCCATTAAATGGAAGATAGAATATTAAGCCTCGTTTATTTAAATAGAGATAAGACGATGAGATATAGAATCTCGAGATAGGAGTGGTATATGGAATCCCTTCGGTTATTGTTCAGGATATAAATGGATGAATAAATTCCAATTATGGATTTGTATAGTTTGGATCCGTATCTGTGGCATGGGCATTGTATTTTGGAATGTAAAACCTTATTTATATTGTCTGGTGTTAGACCTGGCTTTCCATATAGGTTTCAATTAAGGTTATTTGCAGGACACACAACTAAAAGTAATACAGTATTTGATAGGGTCATTTTCTCTTTTTCTTTTTCTTCTACTCAATTCCTTCAGTTTAGGTGTCGGCACGAATAATTTGGGGACAGAAATTGAACCAACCCTATTGATTTCTTCTTGAAGATAAGAGTTCGGTTCTTTAATGTTGGTAGGTTATTGTCTAGAAATAAAGAGTTAAGATTTTCAAGTGGAGCAAAGACTCTCCGTGTTCATTAAAAGTTCTGAAAATAGGTTCCCTTTGTCAATACTAGCAACCTACAATTCATTCAATTGTGTAAAAGGCTATATTTTGTTTTTATGGATAGGAGTTGTATAATAGTATATTTGAACAATAATTGCGAAGTCTATTTTATCATTGTTGTTGTTGACAAAATGGTGCATTATTTGTACTTATTTCGTTGCGCGTTCCCCTTAGGTGGGCCACACTGGACATTGACATAAATGTTGCCTACTTCAATTATTTCGAACACCTATTAATTTCTTAGCCATTCGTTCCATTACTTTTAGGGTCAGGTTTAAGCTGAGAAGGCCACGGAGGAGAAGCTTGGATTATTGCCATTTCAGAAATGTCAGTTTTGTGGATGAATAACGCAGCTGGGGACTGTGCTCGGAGAGACTGAATGGTGCTGTTGGGAGCAAACTCTGTTTCCATTTAAAGAGCGCGAGTTCCCCCCCCCCTCTCAGCGAGGACTATTTCAATATACTTCGTGTTTCCCATCTTTTCTATATCTGGAGTAATTCTTTGCTAAATTCTATCTTTGTTTGTGCGTCATTTTTCTTTCTTGATGTCACGTTAAAACACTTGATAATAATGAACACGATCACTTGCTTCAAGTGACTGGAATAACCATATGTTGATTTGCTAGCATCTAAGGTATTCAATGAAATAGGAATTTAGTCATAACTGCAGCTTCACTCCAAGTGATACTTCTGGGATGGTAGGTTAATCAGATCAAATTTAAAATTTTGTTCCTATTACTAGAATGGGAACTAGGTCTTTTAGCTAACGTATGGATTGTATAACTAAATAACGTGTTCTGTCTTTACCAGTTTCTGTACCTGCTCCGTATCTTTGGACTTATTTCCTTAGAGATTTTCTCTATCCAATAAAGTTTTGGAAAAGGCTTTTTCCTTGGATTTTGTCGTCTGTTTCTCTTTTATGAACATTTACATTATGGTATCATTCATTCATTGGCTAAAGTAGCAAGTGTCAATCAAGTTATTAGTAAAAAGGGATTAGTCAACACTTTGGAAGGTGGTTCAGCGCTTTAGTCGTCCTCCAAGGTAGGCTGGTAGCCCATTAAGTCTCTGACAAAGGTAATCTTGTAGTTATCTTTGAAGTATATAACCAGCCACTAAGGAGTAGTTATGATCTATTGCATGTGGTCACCAATTGCAAACCTTTCTCCAAAGTAATTTAGGGTCAAATTTCTGAAGACGTCGTACATAATAGTATGCTCGTTTACCCAAACAAATCATATCTCTAAAAAATTAAACAAGAATCTAAACTTTAGACAGACAACATCTCTAAAAGCATAGTGATCTCACAAGTTAAATCAACGTTCACAGTCCTGCCTGACCAAGCTGAACATTCTAATAAAAAAGAGAATATACACAAAAATAATCTTTAAAGTCTATTTTTTTTTACCCCTTCCAATCTGTTCTATTAAGCACGACATCTCCCTTTTCAAATTTCAAATTATATACTTTCAATCTCTATAATTTCAATTATACAAATCATGTCTCTTCATCTCCCTCCCTCTCTCTCTCTCTCTCTCTCTCTCTCTTCTCTCTCTCTCTCTCTCTCTCTCTCTTAGAAGTCTAATTTTCTCAAATCCTTTCCAAATCGCCATCCTTCTATTCTAATCAATGGCAGATGTTCGAGGCGATTTTGCGTACGAGCTCTGGTTAAGAAATACAGAAATAGATGATATGACAACAATATTCATAACTCTATGGGTAGGACTTTTCAGTCTCGTTCTGGTATGTGTGTTACTTTCTATAAGAGACCCACCGTGGTTCGGGCTAAACGTGGATTTGAATACTCTATCGAAATGTATTCTTATTCTGGCTATTACAATCACAACCATTATCCTACAATACAAAGCTCGTTGGCGTCAAGATTTTGAAAGAAGGAGATATTACAGTGTAGCATAGATGATACATAGTTATGCACCCCGAATTAAAAAACAAGAAGTAAGAGCCTCTTACCGTGTTTTTGTTTTCTCCCTTATTCTATGTAATGCGATAGTTTAAATAATTTATTATTGTTTCTTCAAAACGACCCTCTTACAAAAACCTTTTAATAAACACAAATACAAAGCATTACAATCTATCCCTTTAAAATAATTTCGTCTTCCAAATTTAAATATCCACAATATGGTTATCTAATCCCCCGAATCAAATATGTGTTGAGAGTACCAATTGTAAAAAATATATATATATATATAGAATGGGAGATTAAAAAACTAAACCATTGACATGTTACGCAGATAAAAGAAATGCCAGAACATGAAGGATAGTTTTACTCAATCTCTTAAATAAGAACACAAAAGGCGTTACAATAATTATAAATCATTTCAAAGTACAAAAGAACTTTATTATAGTAGTAATCCCTCTTCTGTTGTCTTTAAAATAATGCTCGGGGTTATTGCTTGTGTTGTTATGTGAAATCTTTTAAACTTAGAGATAAAACCAAAAACAATACTCCCTCTGTCCCTTTTATAGTGTGTACATTTTCATTTTGGGTTGTCCCTTAATAAGTGTGTGTTTTGAAAAGTTAGTGTGTATATTTCCTATTTTTCCCTTAAAAGTAGATTCCTTTTTAAAAAATTAGTGGGTATTATTATATTGATAATGGTAAGTAATGGAAAGTAGATGTAAAACTTGTAAAAGTTTATGCGAGAGAAAAATAGTTGGAATTCCCAGGTAACACACTTAAAAAGGGACGGAGGGAGTACAACAGATAATAATATAAGTTAAATGGACATGACATATTTTATTACTAAATCAGCATTGTTACATTACCAATCTTGATTCTTGTATATGAACTTTTGGAGAAGGATATGAAGGTTTAAGTTTCATCTTATATTGGTAGTTTAGTTGTGATATAGAAGCGTTATTAAAGTTTTACATCTGTCAAAATTGTTTTTGATTAGACATCTATGAGTTGTGTTGTCCTGAGTATTGTATTTGTTCTTTCTAAAATCAAATAGATACAGTCAAAGATTTTGCAGACAATATCTTATACATATCTAGGATTTAGGATTAAAATCTATGGCAAAAGATTCGTCTATGAAACCTATTATGTTTGTTTCTATTGTTTAGTTTCATATTTGTTTTGTTTTTGGTGTTTATTTTTCTAGAATGTCTAATAAGAATTTTCATCCCTTTAATTCATGTGTAGTCTAGGGTAGGGAGAGAATGGTAGTTGAATACATGCTTGTATCTATATCTAAGATAAGACAGCTTTTACATACTTTTTTTAATTTGTCTGACAGTTGAGAAGAATTAATGAGGCTCCTGAATACATCTGTATTTTGTTTATAAAAGGGATGGAAGTTATTTCCCGTGAACACTCAAACCCCAATCTATTATAGCTTTCGAGATGTTGTTTTATACTGATGAATACGATTTCTGGTTATTTGTTGTTCCTATGGTTTTACTTTTAGTAGGAGTTAACTTGACGTTTCTCAACCCTCCATGGTTTGGTATCGTCACTGACCACAGGGTTATTTTATATGGGTACATTGTATTCATGGTTGTTTGGATGGTGTTGATGGTCATCTACAGCCCTGTGAATCGCCAGATTACCTGAGGCTATTTTCAATTGGGAATGGAGCATCACAGTCCAGCTGTAGGCTATTAAAGGCAACGGAAGAACGAGTAGTATTATATTAAAGATTTTGTCTATTTTAAAATGACCTAAATGATCCTTAGTTGTTGTAATGCATTTTGTGTTCCAATTTCAAAGATGCGGAAGAATAGTTGTCCTCTTGTTCTGACATTCGTAACAGTTTGGCTAATATATGCTAGGGGCTTTTTTTTTGGGCATTTCCATTTTACTGGTATGTTTTTCTTTATTGTTTCTCTTAGAATATAGTTCTATCTTACATTTCATATTTGTATTTGTGTTTTGCGTTTGGTGTATAATAAAACCAAGCTATAAAAATCATCAACCAGTAATCATATTAATCAGACTGGACTATCATTTTTTGACTATAAATAAGGAATGTGGGATACTTGGAGCTTATATTTAGAACATGTGGAAGATTTCTCTCTGTTTATTTCACTTTCTTTTATTTCCCAAACTTTCCTTAAATTCCAAACACACCGTAGGGATTATAGAATTGTAATAGTAAAGGATTATGTTTGCATAATGGTCTCCCTGGTAATTGAGTTTTGAAGTGCAGTATTCCTCATATTCAAGTTTTTGTACGCGCGTAAATTTGGGGTCCCTCTATCATCTTAACGAAGACACTTGTGAAATTTCTCAACCATTAGTTTCTTATCGCTTCTAGAGTTCTGGTTTGATGCACTAAAAGAATCCTTTTCATTGTTCTCCTTCAGATTAAGCTTGTGGTTTCTGTTCTGCGTGTAATTACTCCCACACGGTTAGGGCTTCGTTTTACAGGTTAATGCTTACACCCAAGCTTCAAATAGATTTGTATGGTTTTCGTTCTATTTTATGATTGCGTTTGTTCTATACAACCTCCTATCTTTTGTACAGTTTTCGCATTTGTTTCGTAGATGTTCTAACTTATTTTGGTCTGGCTTGCCAAAAATGAAGATGAGAATCAAAGCTAACCTTTGGCCTTGTCGTCAGTGAAGGGAATTTAGAAAGAGGGTTTGGGAACAAGTTAGTTGTCAAGTCATGTGATAATATCTACAGTTTGTAACGTGCCTACCTAAATGAGTCGATCTATAGCAAAGTTGTCATGTATCTTGATGAATTGAGATATCAACATTGAGAATTATCGCGATGTCTTAAGAGAAGTGTAATCTTGTGACCAATCATTGATGAAGCTATTGATTGTCTTCCTCTATAAGATTTGGTTCAATGTTGTAATGATATTGTTGAATATAATCCTCGTGAGGGATGCATCGTTTTTGTATGAGTGTAAATCTCGTAATGTACATTTAATTCTTTGGAACAATTCATAATACTATTGCTATTCTTAGTATTATGTAGTGTGAAGTTTAACAATGGACACTTGTTTGTAATTCAATCACACAATTGAACATCATATCTATTGGGTAATTTTAGGTTGTCGATGTTTCAAAATAATGTACTTGTAATGTTTTAACTATTCAAAATAGGTTTGAGCATGCCTCCAATTACTCGAGAGCATGTTATCCGCGCTTGTCTGTCTTTTGTTCAAATATGTATAGTACCGCACTCAAGATAATTGGGTATTCGAGGCTTTAATTATTATTTAGGCACATCAAACAAAAACTCAGTCTTGGTTGGTACCTCTAAATCAAGGAATGGCCATAATCTTGCATACTATGCCAATAAGGATCTTACCATGCGCTTTTCTGGTATGTTTGAAATGGAAACGGCTTCAGTAACTACGGTCGACAATATACGAAATGAGGGAACTTCAATAACATCTTCTGTATCATTTCGACAATGCCCGTAATGAAATCACATTTTCATCTCCCTTATACGTAAGCAAAGATTGTACACAATAAAAAAGAGCCACCAGTAGAAAACATGAAAACTTATAAACAACGAGAAGATTAAACAAACTAATATAAAGTGTAATCAAAGAATGGAACCAAAAAATATTAACGAGCATGATATTCCGTGCGAAGCACGGAGGAGCCAACTAGTATCTATCTATATATATTGGTAGTTGCGATAAATCCGATACGGTACCCGGTATTTACCGGTACCGGTATCGTATCGTACCAATAGAAAAATCGGTACTTGAGCAGATACGATATTCAGAACCTTGCACCCCATACACAACCGGCCCAAAACGACGTCGTTTTGGGCCTGTTGGGGAAAAAATATATATATATTTTTGAAAACCCCGTCCGTCCTCCTCCTCCACCACCACCACCACCTCCTCCGCCCTCCACCACCAACAACTTCCCCTCCTCCCTCCCCGTCAACATCTCCTCCCTCACCCTCCCCCACGCC
>JAXBDA010009554.1:0-12301 GCA_036023075.1 Gaultheria prostrata
TAAAAAAGGAATTTAGTTAAATGAAATAATAAAGAAATAAATTTTACATTAATTAAAGAGGGGGGCATTTTGGGTAAACAATTAAAGAGGGGGGGCATTTTTGGAAAAACATGTGGGGCCAGTGGAGGGGTGTGTGTCAAGAGGGGTGTGAGGATCAATTTACATTTTTGGAAAGAGTAATAATTAGAGAGATGTGTAATAATTGGAGAGAGATAAAGAGAGAAATGAAAATAATGATTGGAGAGATGAATAATAAATAAAGAAAGAAATGTGAGTAATGAGAGATGAGGGAAGAATCTTTTTGGAATTTTTTTTAGAAATGTGAAAATAACATAAATTATCCAAAAATAAACAACTACTATTACATTACTTCAAAATCTATCCGTTGAACATTACTTTTCTCGTACTTGTTGTTCCAAACGTACTTACTAAATCTTCATAATCAAGCTAAAAATTTAAAATTTGACACATTTTTTTCATAACAAGCTAAAACTAAATATTATTTGAGTCTAATATGCATGTCACGCCCTCAATTTCCAAACGTAATTATTCAACATTCCCATAAAATCAATTAGTCCATACATAGCATAATGGTACATTCCCAATTATAATACCGATGTGTTACAATTCTTTGTTCCATGAGAAGCTAAACAAACGCAGTTAAGTTGTTAACCTTCTTAGTTAAAAGATAAACAATGAGTGGAGTTACATTTTCATCTACAAAATAATACAAAATGAAAATATAACTCTTCGATGTATGCTTTCAAAAGAAGTCATGCACTCCAAACACTCCAAGTCATGCTCCGTGGTTTGTATATGAAAATGAAGGGTTGAGCATACACTTGCCCAGTAGAAAAATCCACTAAATCCCTAAATGCATATGAGATGTTATGAACACCAGGAAGTCAAGAAAGTATAAGCACAAGACATGAAATGTAAACTAGCGACACACTTTCATCATTTGGAACCAAGGTACACTTATGTAGTTACAAACCATATGTGAGGATGCCCAATCCGCCGAGAGAATTTTGTTTCTATTACTTTACCCAATTCATCTTCGTTTCGTTCATTAATTTAAGATTGGGAACCCACAATCTCCTTTCCGAGTCCTATGGGTCTCGTGGAGCCCCTGCCTAGCAACTGATCACCCGAAGGTGGTCCAAGTAACCCCTAACCCCACCCCACCCCACCCCACCCCACCCCACCCCATTTATATTCTTAAGTTTAACTTCATCTGCAACAAGGCTTCTTATTTCAAAGCGAGCAACGACCACCACGCAACGACCCAACATCACACACGCACATAACACTTGATCAAGAAAATAATCCCATATTGCGCCCAGCTAGTACCAGTACCTGAGAAATAGGGGTACTGGTACCCCCTCGGTAATCAAGTATGGTTTCACGAGTTGAAACATGTTTAGTCCAATTAAGGCGGGACGATTTTAGGGCCAACTTTAGCATAAACCATCACATAAACATATAACTAGAGTGAGAAAGGAATTCCTACCACAGAGAGTTTTGAACAAAACCCTAACACAGATCCGAATACCCAACCTCCAATTGTCAAGTATGAACCTCCTCCAAGCTCCACTATGAGATCTAGAACAAGACTCAGACCAAGTATTCTTACCTCATGAGTGCAAAACCTGAAATCCAAGAGAGATTCACGAACCCAATGAGATTTGAGGTAGAAATGAAGAGAGAAGGGAGATAGAGTATTTTAGCATTTGTTTCGAGTGTTGGGAGTAAGGACATGACCAAGGGTTGCTATTTATAGATGTCCAGATCGCAAGCAAAAAAATCCAGACAGTTCCGGAACTGAGGAAAAAGGCAGTTCTGAAACTAGTACTCGGGGACAGCTTTGCCAAGCTACTGATCAAGCAGTTCCGGAACTGAGAAAAAGGCAGTTCCGAAACTAGAAGGCTAGGCAGCGACTGCCAAGCTACTGGACGAGCAGTTCCGGAAACTGAGAAAAAACCAATTCCGGAACTAGCTAACTGGGAAATTTGTGGATTTTCCATCCGTTCACCAATCCAACCCTCGAACAACAACGAATACAACTCCAACACATTCCGAACACCTCCACAATCATGAAACCCACACCATCCACCAAACTACCGATACACCAATTTCACAAGTGTACCAGGAGTTAAAACATGGGTCCAACTAAAAACTCATTCACAATAATTTAAATAATGAAAAAAAAAGGACTTTAAAACATGGGTCCTTACATAATATATATATATATACAAAAAAACAAAACATGTTTTGGAGCTCCACGCTAATAATCCGAGCCGTTCAACTTGTTTAAAACATGTTTTTAAGAATACCATAAAAAATTAACTCATTCGGATATTGATAAGTGCTCGATCCAGACAATTTTGAGAATACCAGTTCCTGTCAAGTTTTTTTGAAAAACTGCCTGGATCGAGCACTTATCGATATTCGATTGAGCTGAATTTTTATAAGATTTCCTATTCTATCCATTTAAACAAAGTGAACGGTTTGGATCATCACAATATAACTCAAAACAAAAACTTGTGTTTTTTGTTGTGTTCGTAGAACCGTTCCCTATTTATAGCTTCATGAAAAACTGCTCGGATGAATGCCTTTTGGGTCATTTTTGTTATGATTTCTCACGTGGACCCTTATAAACATGTTTTAAACACATTGAATGGTTCGAATCATCAAAATTCAATCAGGAAATGGGAGTCCCTCACCGTAGCAAAGTAAGGGATATATATGTACAATCCCATTCCTATGACGGATCCCACACTTTGCTAAAGTGTGGGATTCACCTTTCCCGATCCAAATTTGACGATCTGAACCGTTCAATGTGCTTAAAACGTATTTTCAAGTGTTCACGCTAGGAATCATAAAAAAATGACCTAGAAGGACTTGATCCGAGTAGTTTTCAATAAAAACCTTATACACATAATCAAATCTCTTGTTAACCAAGATCCATCCTCTTTTCAAAAAAAATTCTGAAGAATTTCTACTCCCATCTCTCATTTCTCCAATCATTACTCACATTTCTCTCTCTACTCATTACCGTCTCTCCAATCATTATTCTCATTTCTCTCTTTATCTCTTTCCAAACATTACCCCTCTTTAATTACTCTCTTTCTAAAAACTCATCTAAACACTATGTCAAAAATATTGCTCAAAATATACTTCCCAAACTCTCAATCAAACACAGCCAAGATTCTCAACATTTCTAGAAAGTTGCAAAACATCATATCAATTTGACCATGTGATTTTCTTGTCAATCCTATGTTCAACTAGTCACATGATTATTTTTGAATTGTAGAACATTGCTTCCCTCGCAGCAACCCCAAATCCGACTAGGAGTACGCGAAATTAATTTTTGTTCCAGACCTTCGGTATTATTTTATTTTTGGACAATTATTTTTCTAATTTTTATCATAATTTTTTACATTACATTATTCGTCTCGACCAGAGAAAACAGAAAAATCAAAAAATAGAAACTATAGTTAAAAAAAGTTCATATAAAAAAACAGTCTTTTTCGTTTTTTATTTAGTAAACTTTTTTCAATTGTAGCTTATATTTCTATACTTTTTGATTCAATTCATCGAGACGAAAGATTAATTCAAAAACAATAGACATGCATGTAGTAAAAAATAAGAGAAAATAACAAAAAGACTCGACATAAAATACCTAAAAATTTAGGCCAAAAGGGGACCGACAAAGGACGTTGCAACTCATCAATTAATCAAATCTCTTGTTAACCAATATCAATCTTCTTTTCAAATTAGTGATTGGCTCACCACTAGGTATTTGAAAAAGAATGATTTCTTAGGTGTCTCTTGGGTGTTTATTTTGCCTTGGTGGGGTTTTGGGAGGGGCTCTTTGGGTGTTTTATTTTTGGGTTTTGTTTTGGTTGATTTCTTGCCATTCTCGGGTTATTTTCTCTCTCTTTGGATTTTGGTGGCATATGATTGTCAGAGTGTAGAGGTGCTTTGTTTATGAGTATGCTCTTGCATTGATTTGATGTCCCGTGCTTAAGGTCCTTTTAATCTTTGTAATTTATTTTCAAAGATTAATAAATTTCTTTTTTACTGTTCAAAAAAATAATAATAATAATAACGGGGTTATTTGGACTTCATTCGACTAAATGATACATTTCAGATACCTAATAATAATATCTTGTGGGGTGATGAGCTCCTTATTTGTGTAACACAATTATGGGTGTAGCTGACATCTTTGTAGACTGCATTTCTCCTACCTTTCGCAAAAAAAGATTACTCATATAAAAACTCAGCATGATCGAACAACAGCCAATACACAAACAAGTTTATTTATCTTGCAAGAAATTAAAACATGGAGCGAATACAATTTTATAAGTACATGAATTGTCCAGTACTTATTAAATAAATGCATATGTTCCGATAATTTTGCCTACAACTGTCTAATCGAGCTAATCTTTTTTATAGTGTGGCAATGGCCCGACGCAATCTATCGAGTTCATGCCATTAAAAAGTCATTTATAGAATAGATAGGAGCTGCACTATAAGTCTAAGTCTATAACGCTAAAAGTTTGCCATATTTAATTTAATTCGGTAATTTTTTCTTTACGAAAAGGTTTAGAGTTTGAATGCCTCGAGTGCATAGAAGAGCATCAAATGTTGTGTAAATTACGGAAAATACTAAGCACCCAGAAATTTACCCAGAAAACTACTCAGAAATTGAAATCAGTGGCTCAGTTTCACTTGGGAGTAGATCTGAGCCACTAATTTCAAATTCTGGGTACTTATCTGGATAAATTTTCTGTGTATGTAGCACTGCTGACCGGTGGTATAGAAAATGAACCGAACCCATGCATGGGTCCTCTTGAGTTTCACACACAGATGATGCGACAAATAACGTTTAACACTTCCGTAAAATATTGTAAGAAGTAAGCAAACATTTAATGATATCCGATTGAACTTTTTACGGTATGGGTTAAACTAATATTTCTATACATTACAAAATGAAGAGTCCATACATTTTCTATAATTACCCATCGTAGAATTATCCATGTCCATGCAAGGAGAAAATATATATATATATATATATATATATATATATATAGTTTGGTACTCCACATTTTTGCCTAGCTACAATTTTACATGCAGATGATTTTCCGGTGCACTGTTCTTTGTTTGTAGCAAAGATTCCTCCGACAAACCACAATATCTGGTACGACCTGTCACACGTATTTATTACAATTATTATAGTACCTTTAATTCTGTAAGGGCTATGTTTTTTGGTTCCTTAAGAAAAAATAAATAAAAAATACGTTGTGGCTGATCTCTTGTGCACTTTTATTCCCGAGCACATCATTTTCATTTTTCACCCATAATTTCATAGAAGTACCAAAAACACCTCACTCTAACCCAAATATCAAAGACTCAGCGAAGTGGCGATCATTCAGTCGGCTTATTGCTTGGTTATGAGGAATCGATTTACGTTCGGTGTAAAACTTCTTACGTAGTATTTTTTTGAGGCGGGTTTTCGGGTTAGCCAGAGGAGGAGGAGAAAAAAAAAAACTTTGCTTTAGCTTGTTGGATCCTGTAATTAAAAAGAAAAAAGAAGAAGAAGAAAAGCTTGTCAGTCCTGTTTTAACCCTAGTTAATTAAAGGAAAGTAGGGGAGGCTACGCGGATACCCTTTTTGGAAACCATTGGACCACCCTGATTTTAGGGGGAATTGCATGAGTAGGTGTTCAAAATAATTACAATTGATGGAGTCCAACAATATGGTCCCAGTTTTGCAGTAAAGATTTTCAGTAAATCATTTAGCATGGCAGGACAAAACTAGTGTTTGGATTGTATTTGCATTAAGGGTGGGTTTGTTTCGAAGTAAAATATTTTTTCGGAAAAATATTTTACCCATTTTCTCTTGTTTGGTCAAACAAAAAGGACAAAAAATATTTTCCATATATGAGCACAATTGAAGTGCCAATCAAACACCTGAAAATAAAAACGAGAAGATTATTTTCTGTAAAATTAATTAGTTCACAAGGAAAATGTTTTACGTCGTAAAATATTTTAAGTCGAAACAAATAGAGCCATTAATTGGCATTTTGGTTGTGTTTTGTTACATATGTTTCTTAACAAACAAAATCGGTTACTATGGGTAGAGAATTAGTATACAGGAAAAACGAAACAAGAACTAGTGTGGTCTATAATCATTCTAGATATGGCCACAGTGAATTCAGGCCCCACAATTGTATTTTGTGTATGAATTATGTGAAACTATTTTTTAATGATTATGTTTATGATAAGCAACAGCAACAAATGGCATGAAACATACCTGGAAAATGTAGTTTTTGGTTTTATGATTCTAGAAGAAAATGGAATAAAAATACCTTCTTTTTAATAAGTCCGTGTAACACCTGGAAAATGTAGTATTTTGGTTTTTAAGTCTAGTCTTTGGACAGATACTCCGCTGTCATGGCTTTTGCATATTCCTTGTCCAGGGATGAGTCCTGTGAGTCCTGTTGTCGATGTAATTTCTGAATTTTGTGGAATTATAATACCATTTGTTATCGTTCGATCAAAAAAGCAAAAAAAAAGTCTGTATTGTAACATTCAATTTTTGGTCGGATCGATGTATTGTTTTTTCCGGTGAGTTTCTCTGCTCATGTTGCCAAGTCATTTGCCATGCTGCTTACTCTCACATCTCACCCTCCCTCTCGATCTACCCTTATATATCTAATTAGCTGTAATATTTTCTTTGCCGAGCCAAAAAAAAAGTTTCATTTCTTAGACAATGAAATTTGAAAAACACCCTAGTCGTCGAAAAAATATTAATAGCATCAATTCCTTGTATAGTTATTCGTATATATAAGCCACGAATTGGTAGAAAATATATCCTATATAAGTTTTTCATACATACATATATACATATCTGTGTGTATTCCCGGCCATTGGATATTTGCAAACCTTACATGTTGATCACCTTCAATGACAGCTTGATCATGATCACGACGACCCCACAAATGTTTGAAACATATTCAGTTGTTCATGGACCTGTGAATCTATTTCAGGATCTTGTTCTTTAGTTGCTATCATTGTACTTATTTCTAAAGACAATTGATGAAAATTCGGTGGTCGGAATGTTACACAAGAATCGAATTCAGAGAATATATGTAGTGTCGAAAATAATTTGTAACATAGGCGTATGATTGTCGTTTGGAAGGGTGTCAATCTAGTTGGGATGTTTTTTTGCATTGGGATGTCGTTCTTTCACGGTTCCCTTTAATCTTTGTAATTTGTTCAAAGGTTAATAAAATCTTCTTTACCGTTCAAAAAACAAAAACAAAATGTATTTGAGAGGGAGATTTGTTTGTTTATGAATAATTTGAAGAAACAAAAATAAAATAAAGATTAAAAGTTTGCTCGAGTGCAGTGCAACCATTGGAATTAGTACTGCATTTATTTTATTAAAACAAAATGTACGTAAAAGGTTTCCGACGACTACTGTTTGATTTCCTTCCTATTTTCCTAATTCAACCAATAAAAAGCAAAAGAACATAAAGCTTTTTCTACTTCATTTTCTTTACCCCAACAAATCCAAAATCCAATTTTTTCTAAAATGATTCCATTGTCAGGAACTGTATAATCATCACAATTTTTCTTCTCATTGTTGTTATATATACTTGATAAGTAATTAAACATGTTCTATAATCGATTTTACATTTTAAAGACAATTCGCTAAGAAAAGCTACATTCGAAGGAACCTAGGTTGGCCTGATCTCAAGACGTGAGACTTTGGAGTTTGCTTCTCCATAAGACTTTAGGTTCAGAACTTAATTTTCAGGCGCTAGCTATAAACACTTGTGTGACTAATTCAACGCCGATTTGTCCCGATTTAAATGGCCCCCATCTAGTAGACAACGGGAATTCGTCCACCAGAGATTAATCGAGGAGTCCATAAACAAACCCAGACTCCGTGAATTATCAAATTATATATTTATAAAAGAAAACTACATTTGAAGCTTGATCATGTGTGACCTGTGGCGGAGGCAGTGCAAGACCAGTGAGGGCACAAGCCCCCACTGCACTTTCTAATATATAATTTCAATTTTATCAAACCAAACCAAATCAAACCGAGGTTTATATCCCAATACTTGGGGTCGGCTACATGAATCTTTTTCCTCCCATTGAACTCTATCAAAGGCTATTTGTTTACTCAAGATAGAAATTCTAAGAACATGTTTAATGGTGTCCCCACCGAGCTAAATTTCTGGCACATTGTCTACCAATATGTGGATTTGTAGAAGAAATATGGGAATGAGTATCAGCAGACAGAAATTTAAGTTGGAAAGAAAGATATCTGATGATCATCACATGGCTTGTCCACACACATGCATTTAGGCACTTTAATTTGACAGGTACAACACTGGTTAGGACTAGGGTTTCTGGAGGAAGAAACTTGCTTTTTATCAATTAATGAACCAATGGCCATGGATATTGTGAAGCTAGAGACATTGTCAATTACCAAAAAAAATAAAATTCACAAGACATCAAAATTTACGATTGATCTTAGTGACGAGCTACCATGATGAGTCGTCGAGTCGTATATCTTAGTGTTCTTGTTTGAGTGAATAGATATTTCTTCTAATAGTTTCCTCTCCGTTTTTCGAAAACCAGAGTTGTCCTAATTTTTTACGGTTGATCCTTGTGACAAGTTTCAACTTTCTAGGTTACGTAATGAGTTATGTATTTGTTAGGGTTTCAAGCCCCACAATGTTCTACGGATCTTGGGAATAATGAATCACAGAACGAAAAGTGAACAGTCGTGCGTAATGAAAAATGTAAAGAAAAATGAGACACAAGATATACGTGGAAAGCCTCAACGCGAGGGAAAACCACAAAAGCAACACCAGACCACTATGAAATCGAAATCAAGACTACATGTCTTCTCGCAATCTCTCTGAGATGTGCGTTTTCTCTTGCCTCTCCCTGTTCTTCTCTAAGAAGTGATAACCCTAATTATTAGCAAACTGCAGAATAAATAGGTCGGGCCTTATGACCGAAATTATATACCGAAGTCCAAAAATATCGTTTTCCGTGGAGGCTCTACCCCCTACACCCCCGGACTAACCACTGCTAAAGGTTGTCTGCACCCCAATAGTATTCGTGTAAGTATTTTTTCAGTTGATCCTGTATATCTTTTACTGTACTAGCTAGAGTTTAAATGATTAAGTATGGTAAATGTTTCATGTTTTCGTCTTCCCCCATGATTTCCAACTTATTCAATTTCCTACTTTAGACATCATTATTTGATTGAATCAAGTATTATTAGAGGTGGCACCAACTAATAAGACTGATATTTTTTTCTTTTTCAAGACTTCTCTAGACCTAAGTGTTGCGTGCTGGTACGGCATCCATCTCCCTGGCAGATGGCTCCCATGTACCTATTGTTTCCACTGCAACTATAAATTGCAAGGTTATATGTGGTCGATCGCAGTATATGTGCTGCATTTTTGTTGATCATAATAAAAAAAAAAACCTCCAATAAAAGTTACCACATTTAACGCAACCCCTCCAACTTCCATCGTCTCATGAGTTACATAAAATCGTATCCTGAAATTAGAAGACCACCACACGCTGTGTCTCAACCTAAAGGTTCTTGTAGTCTGACTTCATGAAAGACCCCTTTCAAGAAGTCTAAAAGTATCATAAAATACGAGACACGTAACGATAACCATTACGAGAAAAATACCTTACCCAGAAGATACATTCCCGTTACCGTTGCTTGCACACTATGCCAATACATCTTCATCATTTTAGTTCTCTGGGATTTTTTTTTTTTTTTGATAAGTGTTCTCTGGGATTTTTATTTTCCTCTGATTCTATTTGATTATAATTGGTCAAATTGGATTAGTTTTTGAAAAAGAGAAAAATATATTCCGAATGTCAGCCATTACAATGACACGAGTGTTGACTGGAAAAAGAATATTGGAATTGGAGTTTGACATTTTAATTACCTTTGAACAATATAAAAGTCAACGTCCTATGGCTTTACCTTTGAAGTTTGAACAATATAAAAGTCAATGTGCTATGGCTTTGTCTTATTCCATTAACTTAAAAAGCCAAAAGTCAGGTTTTTACCTTTTTCGAGATAAGTCATCTCTTCACAATACATCACATAAAAATCACAAAAAGTCAACGTGTTTTTTGAGCTCTCACATAAAAAGGCCAAAGAACCAGAAAAAGGCAAAAAATCCAAGTTAGCGGAACACCACTCGATCTCTCTAATCTATATTATGAGTAATCCTTTTGACTTTGTTCGATGAATCAATTGATAGTTACTGCTTATAAATCTATTGAAAAGTTGAAGTCAGAATCAATAGCGCTAATAATTTAACGTATTGACTTAATTAACATGAATATTATTATGTCATCGTCAAACGTATGAAACTATAGTTAACTATTACCCGTGATCGGGCTTCAGAATTAGTTGAGGTGCGCATGAGTTGATCCGAACAACGGAATTATATAAAAAAAAATGTATAAGAAAATGGTGGACAAATATTAGCTAGGGACCACATTCCATTATGCTGATTTAACCGCAAGACGATGTTAATCCGAAGGTTGAACATGAACTACATATGTGAAAGCGAATTTTTTAATTTCAAGGGAAAAAATTAGTATAGAAGAGAGAAATCAAATTAATGCATGCACATATTTACATTAATTGATTGTTAAAACAAAAAAAATGGATAATCTTATACATATCTTTTAGTGTTCTTCCTTTAAGCAGCTCGATCATCTCCAATTCAATAAAATGGAATGCAGGTTCTAGTTCAAAGCGTTTTTAGATCTTTTTCGGGCTCATATCCCAATGAGCGAGTCCGTTTATATTGTTGAATTTGTCCAGAAGATGATAACATTTAAAATTACGTTGATTAGAAGAGAGAATCAAATTAATACATACACGTATTTACATTGATTGATTGTTAAAACAACAAAAATGGATAATCATATACATATCTTTGATTCTTCTTTCTTTAAGCAGTTCGATCATCTCCAATTCAATAAAATGGAATGCAGGGTCTAGTTCAAACCGCTATTAGATCTTTTTCGGGCTCATGTCTCTCGATGAGCAAGACCGTTTATATTGTTGAATTAGTCCAGAAGATCATAACATTTAAAGTCACGTTGATTGGATTCCATTTGATACGTATAGTTTCCAAACACATTTACGTTGATTGGATTTCATTTTTGCATTTCATGAGAGATCACATTAGAGTATACAAAGTTTCTTTCTCTTTCCTTTGATTTTTATTTTTAATATCCAAGCATATCGAATGAAATCAAGAGAAAAGATAAAAATGAAACTAAACAATTGAATTAAGAGTTGGATACATTGAACTCTACCCCAGAGTTCTTAATTAGTTTTTTGTTTTTTAAATCATACCAAAGGCTATTAGTTGGATAAACAATAAAAGTAGTGAGCAGCAGGTTGAAGTACAACTGATTACAATATGATAAACGGTCCTGCTAACGGGAATTCACAGGGCTTTCATTAAGTACAGAAAAAGATAAAAAAAAAATACACACTTCAATACACTTTTTCCCCTTCATCTACTTTTATACACTTTATACATATTTCGATACACTTTTTAAATTTTAACAGAAGCTCACCGGGCTTCTTTTAGCATTTTCCTATGACAAAAAATCCCAAGGAGTATTGGCCGGATACATTGCACTGATCTCCAAAAGGGTATTAGTTTTAGTAGATTATGGTTGTACTTTGGGATCTCTTTTTACTCATATTATACAAATTGAATAAACAAATTAATTAAGGTGTTAGTTTTTCTTTTTTAGTATTCTATGGGGTGCATAAACAAATCCCATAGTGTACAGAACATGCTAAATCATATTTTAAAAAACTTAGGGAGAGGCAAATCATGAGAAATTTTCTACATACCCTATTAACAATGCTACATGAGTGTTCAAATTAAAAGAAAAATTGTTTACGCGGCTACGCCATTGGCCATCATAGTGTTAGAAACATTTTACTTTGGTTCTTAGGGATGTGGTTCACAATTGATATACATATATATATATATATATATAGGAGTTATCTAGTCCGGGAGTCCCGGATCCGGGACTCCACCTTCCCAATTCTTTTTTGACGATCCGAACCGTCCAATGTGTTTAAAACGTGTTTTCCAAGGTCCGCGCGAGAAATCATCGAAAACAAATACCGGGAAGGGCTTGATCCGAGCAGTTTTTCATAAAACTGTATATGTACAGTTTTTGTGAAAAACTGCTCGGATCAA
>JAXBDA010009555.1:0-12300 GCA_036023075.1 Gaultheria prostrata
ATTTTGTTCTAAAGTTTAGCATTTTTACTGCTCATTTTTTCACAGACTATGATGGTACGAATGTACAATGAAAAGGAAATCACAAAAAAAACCTAATACATTGTACAAAAAAAATTGCATTTTAGTGCTTTGTCGGTTGGAATCAAGAAAAAATAATATCGTAATGTTTTGTATTTGAATAGTTGGAGAAAGCATTTATTATTATAAAAAAAGACCATATATAACAATACCTAAGTATATAACTTCCTAATTAATTTTTTCTCTATATTTTTCCGCATAACTAGTTTTCCATTGAGCGGTGCCACCCCCGTAACCGACTCCGGGCTCCATCCCTGCCCCAGACCCGGTATATGTAGGAGTTTTGTGAATTGGGTACGTCCTTTTATCCAATAAGTCTATCTCTATCAGTCAGAAGGGGAAAAAAAAGATTTTGTAATGTAACATAAGATTGATCAGGATGGTTCCAGTTAGGTTAGCTGGCAATTTTCGGATCATGACAAACCACTGAAGTCTAAATTTGTCTTTGTTTCATTTGGGGTTCCCGGGGATAGTCTTTTTTTTTATCTCTAGATACTCCACCCAATGATTCAAGATTCCAAGGTGTTCGTGATGTCATGCAAGTTGTGGTGCGTAATAACCTCATGAGCATTATGGCAATAGTTCATTTCATACTTTATAATCCATAGGCATCGATTCTTGCTTGTGGGTCTTCATTTTCTTGTTTTTTTTTTTATCTAATATGCATTGGCTGTGTGAGTCTTTGGAGTGAGCCCCCTTTTCTCGAGTTCATGGGTGGACAAAAATTTCCCAAGGCAATAGCCGATATGGTAGCCCTGCCCGCTTTGGGCACCGGAGGCACTCTGGCCCTCTGCACGTGATTGGCGCAACAGCACCTCTCAAGCTAGCTCTTCATGTTCTACAGCTTTTTCTCGAGCAGTGCTTCTTCACTGAGCCTTGTGATTAGTAGATTTGTCTTATGTACTTTGGGGTGCTTGCCTTTTAGGGTAGGAGAGTGTCAGTGAGCACATCCCAATTTAGAGAGAGAAACACTTTACTCTGTGTTCCTGGTGAGGTGAGATGATTTATTTCATATTTTGATCACCTTTAATAGCAATCCAGTACAGCCCATATCATGACTTGAGTGTGACATCATTTCTAGATTGTGTACAAACTATGTCTAGGTGCCACTTTGCCTTAGGTGGTGCTTTTGGAAGGAACATTGCTAGTCTCCTTGTCCTTAAAAACACAAAATACCATAGTTAAAAAGGTTTTTAAAAGCAGTGACACTCAAACAATAGAACAGCAATCTCACACGCAAAGAATTTTGAATCTTTCCGCAACAAAAAACTTACCACATAGCTTTAAAACGGTAAATATTGTCGCAGACATGAAGAAGACCATGGATATCACGACCCAAAAGTGCTGACAACAAAAATAGACAACTTCTAGTCAAACAATTGCCAAGGGATACCAAGATGATGGTAGGATTTACTTTGAATACAGCCAGCTTATATGAGTTCGAAGAATATCAAAATGTACAGAAAAAATTTGCAAAAAGATCCTCCTTCATTTTACCAAACTTAAGCACTGTGAAACGTGATTGCTACTGCTAGTCATGTATAAACTACAGTAACAGAATGCATATATAGCTGTTTTACAGTGGAACATACTACAGACTTACAGGAAGGGTCTCCCATATTGCTTCATCACTCATAGTTTCTTCATCTCCAGGCATTAGCGTCCTACACATCCTAAGCAAGTAACAATTTCTTATCAACAGTAAAACAATTTCCTAAAAAAATGGCAGTTGATGTGAACTAAATGATGAAGGCGCCTATTGAATTACATCATGCTTAAATTATATCATGGCTACTTTCAAGCATTAGCAATATTGTCATTTCTCTTGTTTTCCTCCATTGGACCAAGAGATCTCTTGGGCATCGGAAAAAGGCAGTGACAGAAACATCCATAATACCCTACACATCCTAAGCACTATTAAAAATATAACAATTCCTTAAAAAATGGCAGTCATGTGAATTAAATGATGCAGGCACTTATCGAATTACATCATGCTTAAATTATATCATGGCTACTTTCAAGCATTATCAATATTGTCGTGTCTCTCCTTGTTTTCCTCCGTGGGACCAAGAGATCTCTTGGGCATCGGAAAAAGTCAGTGACAGAAACATCCATAATATTATAAGGAATTAGCTTGGGCAGCTACGGTATTCACCTAACAAAGCCTTCAAGGGGATCCAAAGATCCACAGGGTTTTCCCATGATCAGATTGAATTATTTGAAGTCAGAGTTAAGGCTATGAGGATATGATCATTTACATCTTCATCTCTCAATTTTTCATTCTGTAAAAAATACTAGATACTTCCTCAGTGTCTTGATGACTTTTTAGCCTAGTTTTCTTTTATTGTTTGACACTACAGGAAATGCCCTGGTTGATAGTTGTAATTCCTCCCTTCAATATATGAACATTTACCACATGCAAAAAAAAAAAAAACCCGAATATGTCCCTTCACTTCTATGATAGCGAAAACACAATATACTCAGTGGGGTCCATCCGTTTTATTGTTATTAAAACTTAATAGTGTGGTGCAGAATCTTACCTAATATTATCAATCAAAACTGCAACTTCGAAGGCCAGCAAGGGTAAAAACACAATCTTCAAGTTTATAGCTGCAGTAAATTAGATTTCATGAGTCCATTGAGTAGGAATGGTGTGAACACTTGAAGAATGATCCAGACAGACGCAAACAAGACATTTAGGAAATTATAAAACTGGGTACAATGATTTTGAAAGAAACATCTAAAGAGCATTACAACTACCGCAAATAATGTATATGATTGTTCAACTTACCAATTGTAGCACGAATACGAATACGCAGGCACAATTACAAGAAAAATAGAAAAGTATAATTGGTATTATACCCAATACCATATATTCATAATTATAATATAAAGGGTGTTGCCTACCGTAAGTGCTCTCAAGATATATACATAGGAGTAGCTCAAAAGCAACAAGCAACGGTGCAGCCATGACAGCATGAAAAGGTGCCCACTGTTCATCCAAGAGCACACAATTTTGCATTGATCATAGCAGCTTAGAGAATGTTTTTCTTTTATTTCCCAATAGCAGGAAATGAACAGACATATAAGCAATTAATCTGTAAAGGTGGATACATTGCTCGCACCTGGCGATCATGAGGCATTGATGGAGCAGGTAAGGAGAATCTTCCTCGTGCTACAATAGAATGAAATAACCAGAGAGGGGTAAAAATAATCCTGCAAAAATAGCCAAAGATGTTAGATGCATAAAACATGACGACAGAAGAAACCCTCTCCCACTTATGGCCCATACATGGTCGTAGTGCATCAAATCAATAAAAATAATTAAATGAACAATGTCAAAGAGTGCCATCAAAGGTGAAAACCAAGTAAGAAACAAGACATTATACACCTTTTGCATGTATATGGCTGTTCACAAAGTGCAAATGCTTATCTACGATGATTTAACTAACTCGAGGCTTTCTTGCATGAGCCAGTTTCGCATCTCACCGATCAAGCATATGAGTTGCGAATCGACAAAAAGAGAGTGGTGACACGCATTTCAAATTCTGAATGGAAACATGCTGAAAAAGCTGAACAGTGTAAGTAGCTTTGTATGCTGCACATTCGTGATTTGTCAGCTCGAAACCATCTAGAAGGAGGATATCTCCAATGACTAGCCATATTAAGTGAACGGAAGTATTCAACGAACAAATTATAACTAGTGGAAGTTTTTCTGCGACTTATCGAAATCTGTTTAACAGGAAACTGCCCATTTTTAGGAAACCACTTTGAAAAGCTTTTCTCGACTGCTAAAAATTTCGGGGGGAAAAAAAAATGATGGTAACATTAACAAACAATGAGAAAAAGCAAAAGATGACGCTAAGATTACCAAACAAAAGATGATTGGCAGCATCACAGGAAAGAATGAAGACTCTAATCTTCAAATTCAATTAACTAAGACCAAAAGATGATTGGCAGCATCCAGAAAGGAATGAAAAAACTAATCTTCAAAATTTATTAACTACAACCAAAAGCAAGGACGGGCGCAAGGGTGGGTTAGAGACAACCGCCCTACCCAAGTTTCAAAATTTTCATTTTAATATAGTAATAACTTAAAATTTTTTTTGTACAACTATATGGATTCACCCGCCCAACTAAATGTTGTTGTGGTATTCGCCCAACCCAAACTCAAATCCTGCGTGCGTCCGTCCCTGACCAAAAGTGAAACTCCACCTAGGAAAATTTTATTTAGAGAGAGGAATATTGGGCAATGTAAATTTAAAAAATGTACCACGATCAGTAAGCAGTAAACTACAGGAAAATTGAAAATTTCTACAGAATCGACATTCCATAACTCAAATTGCAGTAGAATTTTCATGGATTTTGCAGATGTTTCAAAGGTAATAACACCAGTTACCAACAAAATGAAACTACAAATACCGAAACATATCAGAAAATTCACAAACTTTTCTTTTTGGGTAAATAAAATTCACAAACTCGGACAACTTTTGGGAACATACAGAGCAGCTATGTAAATACTACAAAATTATTCGAAGAAAACGATAGGAAAAAGAAAGAAATTGGTACGAACCACCAAGAGGAGGAGAGGAGGCGATCGAGTTTAAGAACGAGAGAGAGAGTGAAGGAGAAGAGAAGTCCGTGCGCCGTCGCGGCCTGTAGAGCCTTGCCGACTCTCCTCCAGCTCATTGATCTCCTCTGAACCATCATCGGAGGAGCGAGTTTATTATAGACGATTGATGGTGAAATCGAAAACTGTTTAAGAAAGCAGATGGAGGTTTTTATTTATTTGTGAGTTTGATTGAGAATGACGAAATTGTTCAGAAACGAGGACGGAGGCTGCGAGAGAAAGCCATTGATTGAGACCTTCAACCGACGATTTCACAGTGACAGCAGCAGCTTCTCTCTCCGCTCGCTCGCTTTCACACGAGTGCAATTCTGTTGGCGGGTCAACGTTAAACAATGACTCCAGTTCAATTCAGGTACCTCTTTTCCTTCTAGTAGAATATTATTCCCTCCGTCCGGGTTTGTTAATCTACAAACATACTTTTTTAAGTTCGAAAATGTTTGTCCATTTTGAAAAGTCAAAGGCTATAAAAAATTACACAAAAAGTAATGGACAAAAGTAATGGAAAAAAAGTTGGAATCCCCAAAACGGACCAACAAATCCGGACGGAGGGAGTAATTAATAATGTACTTAAAAAATAATTTTCTAATCAAATACCGATCTTGTTTGATAGATACCATTGAGAACTTTAATATGGTGCGGAGAAAGTTCAAAAATTATGTTATCAGTAGGAAGATTGAAGTGGAACCGACTTGTCCAGTTTGCGGATCAGATGAGGAGTCGATTATCCACCTTTTTTTTTATACATGTTCTCTCGCTTAGGAGGTTTGGTCCATATCCTTTTTGCATCCCGACTTTAGTAATGCTCAATATAATTTATTTGTTGAATTCTGGGATGCTGTAGAAGTGCAATGGCAGAACAAGGGAAATAAGGATTGGTGCTCCGCCCTCGCGGTGGTCGATTTGTGGTATATATGGAAGTGCCGAAACGGTGCTGTTTTCGAGCAGAAGATTTTGTCACCTAGAGTGGTCTATACTCGGGCATGTGAGTGCTTAAAGGAGTTTCAGGATGCAAATCGGACTAATGAGTCGGCAGTGGTTGAGCAAGTGGTTAGGCCTAATGTGTCATGGAAACGACCTCACGGTAGCTTTGTCAAAATCAATGTCGATGAAGCATGGAGGAAGGATTCTGAGCTGGGAGCTTTTGGGATAATCATTAGGAATGATAAAATGGAGTTTGTGGCTGCTGCATATGGAGTGCTTCCAAGGTGTATGAGCGCCACCATCGCAGAGGCTCTAGCATTCCGCTGGGGTTTACAATTGGGACAACAACTGAGACTTACGGCAGTGATAGTTGAGGGAGATTCGCAAGTTATTATCAATATGATCAAGGAGCAAGTTGGAACTAGTCAAGAAATAAGAGCTATTATTAGCGACGTGCGAACTTTGTCTATGAGCTTTCATTCTTGCATGTTTTTCTTTACTCATCGATCTGCCAATTGTGTGGCTCATTCTTTAGCTAGTAAAGGATTTATTGGGACGGGGTATGGTTGCTGGACCGAGTCCCCCCCCCCGAATTGGCTCCTTCCTTCCCAATCAAGGGATGGAGGGTCCTCTTGATGTTTTGGTTCTCATTAATAACATCATCTGTTATCGTTTTGACCAAAAAAAAAAATCGTTATTTTTTAGTTTAAAAGTATACGTAGTTTCATAGTGAACTATGGTCATGTTTGGATGGGGATATGTGCCCCTGATAACTTTTCACCCCGACAAAACCCTAGGCCCCACTGTTAATCCCCTGTTGGTAAAACCACAAACCAATGGTATAACTCTTCACCCCCTCTTCCGTTATCACCCAGCAAGGGTCTTGCCCCGGATAATTTTTGGGCACCTCTAGACCTCCCCAAAAATTATCCGGCTTTAGAGGGGAGGCTTTTTGTCGACTTTACCCCTCCTTATCCCTCTCCCTCGACCCCCACCCACAAGTTTCTTGCTACAAATTTCAGTATATAGAAAAAAAATCATCATCATCATCAATTTGGCTACAAGTTTCAGTGTATAGAAACACAAAAAAAAAATTCATCATAAAAAAAGAACAAAAAAAGAACAAGTTTTTTACTACAATTTTCAGTGTATAGCAACAAAAAATCATCACAGAAAAATCAAAAAAAAAAATCACAGATTGTCGATCTTGGTTCGTGATCATCTTCATTGAAGCTCCAATGGTGGTTTTGTTGAAAGGACAAAAATCACAAGACCCCTTTCTTGGAAGGGCGAAAATCCAAGGTGCTCCGATTCTGGTTTTATTCAGATGGATTTAAAGCTCTCGCCGAGTAGAACAACCTTCCATCCTCGCTCTTAGATCGAATCCCACGTTATAGCCTTCAATTTTGGGTTTGAAGCATGAAATTGGGTTTGGAGAGAGAGAGAGAGAGAGAGAGAGAGAGAGAGAGAGAGAGAGAGTCTGACGGTGGGGAAAAAAAACTCTGAGCAATTGCATTACCTGGGGAATGCAACATAGGGGTGGAAATTGCACTAGCCCCCTCCAACAATTTACTAATTATTCCACCAATTAACATATTTATTGCATTTCATTTATAAAAAAAAGACATTTAAAAAAAAACAGAGGACGAAAGAGTCATTTGACAGTTTTTCATTTTCACATCATCTGCCCCTCTTATTCCTCATGCATCCAAACCAAGTGAAAAGTTATCCCCTGTTTAATCTCTCATCCAAACCAATTACTTTTTTATCCCACTTCCATAAACATCACATCAATGTGGGTCAACCCTCTAAAAATAATACCCCCTCTTATCTTATCCCCCCTCCATAACTTATTCCCTTGAAAATAATACCCCATCCAATCTGGGCCTATGTATCAAATTAGCACGGAGCAAAAAATGTTGGGACTAGAAAGAGTTCTCCAAAAAGTCAAATGATCTCTAAATACGGTGCTCAATTAATACAACATTATTTATAATGCTTTGAAGTGGGCTTTTTGACACTTTCGGTCCCCAAAGTATCCGCATCGTTCCACTTTGGTCCCCAATGTTTCAATTGCGCGATTTTGGTCCCCAACATTTGAAATGTGTCACATTGGTCCCTACCCCCTCACGTCATTCCCTTTTCCGTCAAATGGAGGGGCAGAAGGGGTATTTGACAGACATACCCTTAGTAAACTCTCTCTCTCTCTCTCTCTCTAGGGTTTCACACCAATCTCCACAACTCCAATCCCAAACGATCCTTATCCATGGTTGAAGAACCACTAGCGCCTTCTCAACATTGCGTCACTCCGTGATCTTAATCATGAATCGTGAACAAGCTCTGGAACATATTCGCCCAGCTTGGTAGCCAGTCCACGATCAGGTTGCTGTCGTCAGCAGCTAGAGTAGCGGTAGGTCCAACATTTTGGAAGCTCTTGTCAGTGGCGATTTCCTCCCGGCTGTTAGATTCAGTAGAGATTTTGATCTTCGATTTGTGCATCGCTTTTGTATTGTTTTTTCTATATGGTCAGTGATAAAATCTTGAGTTTTTATGCCTTTTTAACAGTCGAACTGAGACGAGTTGTTTGATTCAGTAGAGGCTTTACTATTTTAAAGATTTTTTAGGAAAATTCAGGCAATATTTGGTTCGTGTTTGGTGTTGTATTGTTTTTTTTTTTTTTTTTTTTTTTGTGAAGGAAACTTAGACCAGTATTAAGTTTTGTATGGTCATGTAGAAATTTTTGAGTTGTTATGCCTATTATCAGTCAAACTGAGAGGAGTTGTTAGATTCATGGGAGTTTTTGCGAGTTGAATGGTATTTGGAGGGAAATTGAGGTAATATTTGGTTCGTGCATCGTATTTGTATGTCTTGTTTACGAGGAATTTGTTAGTGTCGAGTAGGTATGGCTGACGAGGTACCCGCTCACGCACATCTGGCTATCCAAAAATGAAACAGACGACTATGTTAAAAACACACTTTTCCTTTTATTTTTTATTTTTTTAACTCAATCTGGCACTTTCAATCCAGGCTGTCCGTTGCATTTTTGGATGATCGGATGTGCGCGAGCGGGCACCACGTGGTACTCGCTCGACATTGAAATGTTTTTCCTTCTTCACTAAGAGAACTTAGAGCAGTATTCCTAATAGCAACAGTTGTGGGTGAAAAAATGGTATGTCTGTCAAATACCCCTTCTGCCCCTCCATTTGACGGAAGGGAAACGGCGTGAAGGGGTAGGGACCAATGTGACACACATTTCAAATGTTGGGGGACCAAAATCGCCCAATTCAAACGTTGGGGACCAAAGTGGAACGATATGAATACTTTTGGTCAATAAGCCAAGCTTTGAAGTGTGATCTAAACATACATAGAATACACATTGTGTCAAAAGAACATTACAAATGACCATTATATTATAAAATAAAAAAAGTTGTCAAAAGAGCATTACAAATGACTATTATATCCAAAACAAAGTTCTCATCCTGTCAAGTATTACAAGTGACCCTTATACACTTTTCACATAATTTTTTTCTTCCACTTTTTAAAATTACTCTCAAGTTTTACCCCTTAACTCTTTTCTCATTAACTTTTCAAAAGGGCAAAATAATAATTATACAATTTTTTGCCCATTAACTTTTCAAAATACACACTTATTACGGAACATTCCAAAATAGAATACTCAACAATTAAAAAGAAAATGAGGGAGTAGATGATTATTTTATAGACAAAATAAATGGGCAGAGTGAGCGTATAGGGATGGGCTTGGGAATTAGTATAAGGCCCAATGTCTATTTGGGCCAGTCTTGGACAGATACAAACCCTTTTGATATTTAGGGCAAGCCTGGCCTGTATTCAGGCCGGCCCAATAAATGACCATCCCACTATAAAAGTGAATAATGGTTGAGACTAAGAGTTTTTATAAGTAAAGAGAAATGTAAGGCTAATTCATAAAACAATCCTAGCAATTCGTTATTCCGTAAAACATGCTTACAACTAGGGGTGAGCAAGATAACCGTGGAACAACGAATCCAATCAGAACCAATTCACACCGGCCAATTTGGTAGGTTTATTTTTTAGTAATGTGATTTGTTCCCAATTTATAAAATGAAAAACCAAATCAAATGGGTTTGGTTTGCGGTTTTATGCTCACGATTTTGGTTTCAAAACGATCAGAACCGGAATTGATATTTTTTGTGAAAAACTCTAGATAATAATATTCCCTCAATCATGATATAATTTCATCATCTATAAATGAACACATATTTTTTTAGTGAGGAGCATTGAGTTTGAATTTATTTTCAATAACTTTTGTTGATTTTAATAAAATTTGTTCAAAACAAAGTTTAATTATTTTAATTCCTTATGTGAACCATTAATTGTTGCTTCAAATGCTTTGTAAATAATCTCTCAATGAAACCGTGGTAAAAAACTAGTAGCACTATAATTTGACGGTTTGGATTGCTTCTGAAAATCTTCAAACCGTAAAAGTACACTTGGTACTTATTTTACAACAAAATCGAAATAATCCGGTCCATGATCAACCATACTTACAGCAGAAATAAATTCCAACACACTATCAAAAGAAACACATTTATTGTACTCCATATACATACATGTACTTCATAAATCACGCGGGACAAAAGTATTGCACATCACCATGGAGCTTTTCATCCTTACCGCGTGGGATTAAGAGACGATATACTCCATGGGGCCGATTGGCTGCGGTATTAGAAGGGAGTATAACATATACCCCAAATTTTATCCCGGTCCCACCATTTAGCTCATGGTTTGGCAAATTTTTTGGGAGGGGTATAAGTTATACCCCTTCCAAATTAATACCCCTCTATGCCCCTGAAAGGATACTGATTAGTAACATGGGAGAGGGGTGTTATAATTTAGTACCCCCTCAATACCCCCGTAAAATTACCCCACTACCCTCCCTTATCCCCCTTGGCTCTTACCCTTTTCCGTTGATTGTTTGAAAAATAAAATCGAATCCCATTTTAGTTAATTTAAGACCCCTTGCAGTGTCCTTCGGATAAAAAAATAAAGTACTTTTGCGCATAATTTTTTAATTTTTTTGCACCATATTAAACCCCCAATCGAGATCTTTAATTCGATACAAAAAATTGAATTTTTTTATACTTTAAGAATTTGATATTGTTGGCTTGCTTTGCAAAATCCTTCGGATAAAAAAGTAAAGTACTTGCACATTATATTTTTTATTTTTTTTGCACAAAATTAAACTACTAATTGAGATCTTTAATTCGATACAAAAACATTTTTAAGTTTTTATACTTTAGAATTTGAAATTGTTGGGGTATAACATAAAAATTACACTAATTAGTTATTATAAGTACAAAACACATAATTAGAAAAACAAAACAAAAAATTAGGTGGTACGTAACATTATTAAAATAAATAATTAAAAAAATTTAATTTTAGATATAATTAATAAAAGGAATTATTATACTCCCTCCGTCCCTTTTTAAGTGTGTTACTTGAGAATTCCAACTATTTTTTTCTCACATCAACTTTTACATCTACTTTCTATTACTTACTTTATCAATATAATAATACCCACTAACTTTTTAAAAATGAATCTATTTTCAAGGGCAAAATAGGAAATGTGCCTACTAACTTTTCAAAACACACATTTATTAAGGGACAAGCCAAAATGGAAATGTACACACTATAAAAGGGACGGAGGGAGTATCATATTTATTGAAAAATATAATTAATTTAATTGGTCTTGTATTTATGTAGTTATTTTATTGTAATATCTAATATAACCCATGCACAAGGACAAATAAGTCATTTGCCAGGTTTTTACATCATCCACCCAAATTTATCCTCATTTGTCACAAATTCATCCAAACCACGTACTATTTAATCCCCCTCCATAAATGTCACATCAATTTGGGTCCACCGTTAATAATTAATACCCCTTACTATCTTATCCCCTTACTATTTAATTCCACCCAAACCTATCATGTATCCAATCGGGCCTTATGTTAATTGTTTTCTATTACAAAAGGTATTTTTGATATCCACTGAATTATTTTTCAATTTTTCTTCCATATATTTAAGATTAATAATTTGTATCGATAAAATTAATAAAAAAAAGTACAAATATGAATTATAGATTTAGAATTTTTGTTCTTATAGTTTTTTGGTAGCTTTTCATGAGTAATTTTTCTATTTTGTGGATTCGTCACAAAATAACTGGAGTACTTCATGTCAGAAAAGTTGACATAAGTTTAACAATAATAGTACAATAGAATTGATTAAGGGCGAAAAACTATTCAATTTATGCAGCATGTGGTTTTTCAACTCCCAAAGTGGGACAGCCTATATAGGCTTAGGGCATCCTCATCAGGGGAGGCAAAAATTGGACCAAATTTAACCTCAAAAACACCTTTTATATATTAGCAAGTCACTTTTTAAAAAACTCACAAAATCAGACACTCTATTCTAACTTCACAATATTAAACTACTCTTTCTTTATACTCCTACTCCCAAAAAAAAAAAAAAAAAACACAACTCAATGAAGTCAGGAGAGAGAGAAATTATTAAACTATTCCTAACCCGTGAACAGTGCCACGCCTGATTTGCCGGGTTACTGTAGCAAAGTTTCAGATTTTGCAAATTTACAAAAAATTTGTTGAGTCTGA
>JAXBDA010009556.1:0-12299 GCA_036023075.1 Gaultheria prostrata
TTATAGGTAGTTTAGGTGAATTTAGTGGGTTGTTGGAGTAAATTTTGTTTAGGAAATTTTAATTGTGGGTTGTATGAAGAAAGTGAATTTTATGGAGTAAATAATGGGTTGTGAATAGAATTGGCCTTTTAAAAATTAAGACATATCAACTCAACCAGTAAACAAAAAAAACCTCAGCCGTTTCCGTCAAGGGATCTTGTACCTGTGTCAGTGTCGTGTCAATACTCGGCCAAAAACTGGGGATCCTTAGCTTATTAGTCTACTTATTCAACTCATACGGGTGCAATTATAGCAAGCCGAATTTTGGATTCTAGATACACTCAAGAACCAAATTAATGTTGACTACAGGCATCTGCCTGAACTTGGGTGGAAAATAATGGAATGAAGTCAGTCACTCATGCCTAACAAATGAGATTGCTATAGTGAAGGCAAGATCAAGCTCACAGAGTTTTCTCTCCCGTCCAATCCTTGAAACATTATGCAATGACACACTTAACTCCATAGCTGATGAATGAACAGCCAGACTCTGCCTAGCCTTCCACACTAGTTCAGATCCGGAGTGCTGCTTACGAATACACTTACGATAAATTCAATATTTGGACAGAAGTAAAAAAGACCCATTCAGATTAAGCAGAAAAGTATTAGTAGAACATGCTAGCCGGTACTATTGACTCGTCTTACAATGGGCATATTGAAAAGACTAATAGTATTTTGCATGCATGTTATGTTCTAAATATTCTAACCCCTGAAAATATAAATGTAAGATGTCTTTAAATTTCCCTCACGAGTGTCCTTCATTTGTTCAAAGGGTTCTTAGGTTTACAGTTTTGTTCTCCATCTGTCCTGCTGTACATCTCTACAGTTCACAAGGTTAGCAAGAAGATATCAACCTTAAAGAGCTATGTAACTAATGATTTCATGGCTGAAAAGGTGTCCAACACTATATGTACACTACACTGATCAGAAACTGCAAAAATGAAGAGCTACGATGATGTAATATCTGGTGAGACAGGAACAATTTTCAAGCAATTCAATCTACAGGAAGGGAATTTAACCTGCATCAACTGTTCTGTCATATACGGACCACGGTACATGGCATTCCTCTTATGCATAATAAAACGGTATAACAGGGGGGGGAACAAAGAAATGCTTGAAGCCTGATATTAAAATTAGCTACTTGCAAACTCACACTAGAAAATCTTAGTTTGCTATTTTTCTAAAGAAAATGTACACGATGATTTTATGCTTTAAATTGCGTTAAAATTACAAGGAACAATGAGTTCTACAAAAATCAAAACAGTAAGGCAACTCAGAGATTGTTACATACGGTCAAGAGGCATCATCTTTAAGAGGACTATCATACACGGGGGACGAAATAAAGTTCCCATATCTCTCATTAGACTCAATTAACATCAGCACAACTTCGCGCATTGACGGCCGTTCAAAAGGGGACATATTCGTGCACAACAAAGCAATTTTCATGACTGTAATCATATGATTGGCAGTATTCTCATCTTTCACATTTACTCGACTGTCAAGCATCTCCGGTTTCAAAGAATGTTCCCGAATGTAATTTCTCACCCAAGTGACAAGATCACCTCCTTGATCTAATGGCTGCACTGGAGTTCTTCCAGTTAGCAACTCCAAAAGAACAACTCCATAGCTATAAATATCACATTTTTCGGTAACCTTCATTGTGTAGGCATATTCTGGCACGAAGAAAAGACAAATTATCAGTCAGATGATATAAGTGTTATTTTCTCAATCAGCAAAACATTAGTCGACATGTTGGGAGACAGATAGATTGGGGCAGACTGGCAAACAAAGAGAGTGAGGCTTTATATTCTCAGACTATCAATCTGGGCAAACTTCATTCACCAAAAAATAGAAAACTGGGCGAAAGTGCCGAGTGGATGAGGTAGTGAGAACTTGCCAAGTGAAAACAAGTCAGAGTGAAAAGGAAAGAGAGAGAAAGACGTCACAGGAGTCCTATTTCCACCACAATGCTTTTTTATGCTTTCCTGATGGAAACTGTTGCACAGATCAGTAACACTGTAAGCCCGGGAAGATTTTTGGACAAGTCATAAAAATGAAAATACACCCTTGTGTTCAAACTTCATAAAACAGATAGAACTGGCGAAATATTGTATAGTTTAAAAAATTAAATATGCTTCATGTCTGGTTTAGTTATAAGCCATCTCAGCCAATTGGTACTAATGTCAGATAATTTTTCCTCAACAAGAGAACTCAAGCAAATATTAGCCATGTGCGTCCACTGTCCATACACAGAAAAAGATCCCAGTTATGGTAAATGTTATTTCATTTTATATCTCTAAAAGAAACCCCAAACACGGCAGACTGTAAATGATATCCAGGTAACAATAACAATTAGGGCAGTGCCCAATCTACCTTTCCCAGAGACCATAGAATGGGGTACCAAATGGGTCTATTCAGCTTCCTATTTATGTAAAACCTAGGATATCAAACTTATTGGATTCAAATAAAGTTCAACTTTCATGATAACTTGCCCTTGTAAGTTGTAACCACATTTGCATGGTGGAAATTGATTTCATATGAAATTACAACCCGCAATCAAATTTAAAGAGAGGTATATCATTGGAAGTATCATGTAATAAATTTATCAACTTAAACCAATGGATAGAATGACCATAACTATACAAAGGCAGAAAGCAATGTGGATCATTAAACGTTTGACTGTCGTATCTCACATAATCACTCTCCAATGCATCCAATTTTTTACTATGTGTAGTGATAGTCTTAAAACCAAATAGCTAGAATTATTTTCATATTGTTGATTGCACATATCCAAAAATATCCATCGTCAAAAACAAAAACAAAGACAAAAATAAATTTGCTACAACAAACAGAATCAACAGATGGCTTACCAGGGGCAATGTAGCCATACGATCCAGCAACCGCAGACATTGACTTGGACTGAGGCATGTCAATGACCTTAGCCAAACCAAAATCACCCACATGGGCTTCAAAATTCTCATCAAGCAGAATATTATTAGACTTTATATCACGGTGAATGATTCTCGGTTTACAGTCGTGATGTAAATAAGAAAGCCCCTCCGCAGCCCCAAAAGCAATCATAAAGCGTGTAGGCCAATCCAAGCCACAAGATGTGCCATGAAGCAATTCACCCAGGCTACCCCTTTCCATATATTCATAAAGAAGCAAATTTGAACCCTGGTGATAGCAAAAGCCATATAGCTTCACGATATTACGATGCCTAATTTTTCCCAAAGTTGAAATCTCAGCTCGAAAACTGTTCTCAATGTTGTTGTTGTTCCCCTCTCTGTTAGACGCTAACTTCTTAACAGCAATCATTTGACCAGAATGCATAGCAGCCTTATATACTGTCCCCACAGCTCCTCTACCAACAACATTACTGGAATGAAAGTTGTTTGTTGCCTGAACCAGATCTTGGAAAGTGAAACCCTCCTTTGGGGGAAAATAGATATCTGAAATAGGAGAGGATATTTCTTCTTGGAAAGAAGCAACGTCCTCAACTGGATGCCTCATGAAATATATAATCACTGCGATTAGAATGATAGAAACTCCGCCAACAGCAGTGGCAACTAGTGGAATGATTTTACCCCGTGGACCGCTGATACCTTTCGAAGAAGGTGGAATCGAGTTAACAGACGAACTTCCATTGCAAGCGCCAAAAGGGCCACCACAAAGCCCTTTATTTCCAATGAAGCTGCTCATGGCCATGTTCTGAAACAATGCAACAGTAGGCAACGGACCAGAAAGGTCGTTGTATGAGAAGTTACACCCCAATAAACTCGACAGATTGTTAAACGTACTTGGTATCTCACCACTCAAGTTATTGTTATTCAGAAAGAGGAATTCTAGCAAAATAATATTCCCAAGCTGAGGTGGTATAGTTCCAGAAAGATTATTATGACTAAGATTCAGCGCAATCTGCAAACCAGTTAAAGAGCCCAATTCCAATGGTATTTCACCAGAAAACAAGTTGCCACCCATTTGTAACTCTGTCAAATGAGACAGATTGCCCAATGCTGGAGGAATATTTCCAGAAAGCTTGTTTTCAGAAACCATTAGAAGCTCCAGCTGTGAAAGGGTTCCCAACTCATTTGGTATTGCATCTTCAAAGAAGTTTCCACTAAGATCAAGGCGTTGAAGCATTTTGCAGTTAAGAATTTCAGAAGGTATTCCTCCAGTAAGAAAATTAGAGGAAATATTGAAGGTCACCAATTCAGAAAGATTTCCAATCTCCCTTGGTAACGTGGATGTAAAATAATTGTCCGAGAGATCAAGCCTTTGCAACTTTTGGCAATTTCCAATAGCTGGAGGGATGGGACCACTAAACTTGTTCTGTCCCAATTCAATGGCAGAAAGGTTCACCAAATTGCACAACTCAGAAGGAAAGCTCCCAGTTAGCCTGTTTCCATCCAAACGAAGTTGAACCAGTGATTTGCAGCTTGTGATGCTCCCTGGGATATTTCCATACAGCATATTAGCCTCAAGATTCAGCGACATCAAGTTAGAATGCCGGCAAATATGAGGAGGTATTCTTCCCGTGAGATTGTTGCCTGAAAAATCAACCACCCAAAGCTTGCTGTGGAGTCCAAGTCCTTGGGGGATGCTACCACTAAGGGAATTTTCGAAAAGCTGTAACTGGAGCATATCGGTTAGGTACTGAAATCCAAAAGGGATTGGACCAGTGAGGTTATTAATAGAAAGATCAAGCTTTGTCAAATTCGTCAACCTACTAAGCTCGTTTGGTATAAAACCTGTGAGCTGGTTTTGGAAAAGGAAGAGCAAGTGCAAACCCTTTATTTGACTTAACTCAGTTGGAATGTTTCCAATCAAGAAGTTCTCTGAGAAATCAATTTCTTCTGCTAAAGAAAGATTGCCGATTTCCCTTGGTATTGTTCCATTGAACAGGTTTCGGTACAAGTATAAATTCTTTAGGAGATTTATGTTTCCAATCTCAGCGGGAATTTCACCCCAAAGTTGGTTTTGGTACAAAGCAAGAGTCCCAAGACTCGTGCAATTTCCAAGCTCCTTTGGGATGAAACCAGTTAATTGATTATCCCAAAGAATCAAATCGGTCAAACTCCCAAGCATCCCCAACTCTTTGGGTATATTCCCACCTAAGTTATTTTGGGCAAGACCAAGTAAATTCAAGCTCTCACAACCACCTATCTCTGGAGGTATGCTCCCAGAAATATCGTTTTCACCTGCTCGAAATACTTGCAAATTTTTCAGGTTCCCAAGAGAGCGTGGCAATGACCCAGTTATGTTGTTACTGTATACCAAAAACTGGACGAGGTAAGAAAGCTTTCCAATCTCATCTGGAATAGGACCAGAAAGCATATTGTTGCACAGGTTCAATTCTGTTAAACTAGACAAATTACCCAACTCGGAAGGTATCTGTCCATGCAACTGGTTATTGTTTAAATAAAGACTTTCCAATCTCGAGCAATTTCCAATCTCCTTGGGAATCCTTCCGGTGAAATCATTGTCCGAAACATTGAGTATAGTAAGATTAACCAAATTGCAAATACTAGGGGTCAGGGTTCCCGAAAGGTTCATCGAACTCAAATCAAGAGATACCACCACCCGATTGTGGTAATCCGCCGTGCAATTCACACCCTTCCATCCACATGGCGTTTGGTCACGAGGATTCCAGTTTCCCAGGATATTGAAATCGTCGTGGATGTTTTTCTTGAATTCCAAAAGGTTCAACCCATCCGAATTCAACCCTTTTGAAGAATTAACCAGAAAAGCCATCACAAAAAAAAATCCAATAACCCTCGCAACAATTCCTCCTCTAGGGTCAGGCATTATAACACCCTCCATTGTGTCAAATGAACAGAACAATCTGAGAACTCAACAACTTCGTGTACTCTAAGCGACTCAGGTTATCGTCGTGAAAATCCAAAAAACGGGCAGAGCATTTAGACTTAATATACAGCATTCGCGATTCTACACAAGGGTTTCAATGTACCAAGCAAAATAGAACGCCAATCATGGGTTGTAGCCAATATATCAACAATAGAGTGCATTATCAACCACCAAAACAAGATCAACAGACACCAAAAATATAGACCCTCAATCTTTAGCAACTAACAATGGAATTCCTTCAAAATATTCACAGAGCAGAATCATGAATCAACCATTTCCAAACCCCAAAAAATCAGAGAATCCAGACAAAACTAACTAATGGGCATTATGAAAAAAAACTCATCAAAGGTCAAAGTCTAAACATACCTCCAAGTCCATCTCTCATGACAAGAACCAAAATAGTCAAAGACCACAATCAATCAAGTCAAGGGAATTCTTGAGCAAAAAAGAATAGGAATCTATTATCTATGGAACTGGAGGAAAGAAGTATGAACTCAAAGGATTTGCGACTAGAGTAGAAAATGCAAACTCGAAGGTATGGAAAAAGGAAAAAGACTTTTGAAGTGGGGAAAGGAGTGTAATCAAATGGAATGAATCGAGATTTTCAGCAAGAGAAACAACACGAACCCACGTCTTGTATTTGGGTTTATTGCCTTTTGGTCGGCTGGCAATGATAGTGAAGGATCTTCTTCAGTCTTTAGGTGAATCGAAGGAAGAGTGAGAGACTCTTTGTTGAAGTTTGTAATGGCCGACAAGGCATGCCTTCCCCTCTCTCTCTCTATAATCTTACATTCTCTCTCTAGTTTTCTCTTTGCCAAGTGCTTGGAAAAGAACAGTTCCAAAAAAAAGTGCTTGGAAGAAAAGACTCAGAGAACTTCTCAGAGTAGAAAAGTTTATTTTGTGGAGAATATTTTTGTAGATTTGTTCGATTTTTTTTTTTTTTTTTTTACTCGAGAAGATTTGTTCGATTGTGACAACCTCTGAAAGTGAAGTGTGTCTGGCAGCCTAATACGACGGCGTTTCATTCATTGTGATAACGAAACTTCCTTCCATATAGGGTGGAGTTTGGTTTGAGCGAGACCCAAATTTAAATTTTTTTTATTTCTATTTTTTTCTAATCATTATCTCTATGTCCAATCTTTATCTCATATTTTCAATTATTTCTTTCTCTATCTATCTCCAATCATTATCTTCTATTGCTAATCATTACCCCTATATCTCTCCACTCAACACCCAAAACCAAAATCCAAACCAAACAAGATTGTTGGAGGCTCAACTCGTTAAGGGCATGAACCATTAAAGGCACGACTCGTTGGACAATCGAGCGAACTCGAGGTTGAGTTTAAGGCTCATTAACTATACGAGTCAAGGTTAACGCTTTAAAACTTGGTTCATCTAGTTTATAGAGAATTTTAGGAAATGAACTAGGCTCAATCATTTACAATTGTGCCGAGCTCGAGCTCGAACACTACGAAGTCTGGCTCGGCTATAGCCCTACCCAAGAGTGTATATGTATATATTTACACACATCAGAAATTAAACGGATTAAAAAATTTCTTTATTATATACATCTGAAATAAGTTTAGGTTAATATTTGCTGGTAAAAAAAGAGTTTAGGTTAGTATTGTGATGTCCCTCAGCTAGAACTCATAATCTCATAGTAGACGAAATACCCAAACTGAGTTAATATTTATTAATGAATGGGCTCAATATAAGAGTAATAATGAAATACTAAAAAAAAATCAGCTAAATAAAACTAAAGCTTATAAGAATATGAGAATTTAGGTAAAGTTTGTTGGAAGCCCTGCCTTTTGGCTTTTGACACCTAACATTAGGTGGATTTGGGGTTGCTGCACAGCAGGTGTTGTGCACCCGCTGCACAGCAGCAACCCCTTGTCCAACATTAGGTATGTCCTACCATCTCAAAGGTTGTGGGACCCTCAAATTGGAGTGGCATGGTGGCTTCTTAAGCTGTCCAAGCACTTACTTTAATCTCCACATTGTGCTTAAGCATTACTCTTATGTCGTGACCCTAATGATTAAAGGTTAGAAAGGTGAATAGGTTTGGCCATTTTTAAGGCATATGTGGGAAAAAAGACCAAAAAACAATTTATTTATTTTTAATTGGGTGGAAGAACATGTCCTACTCATACCATGACTAGGCTAGCTTCCATTTTTTATTTTGTGATTGAAAGGAACTAGGCTTTACAAAAATAAAAATAAAATAATTTATTAAGAAGAGACTTACCCTATGAGATTTGTATTGTGCTTGTGAAGCCTGATTCGACGTCGCTGAGGCTAGATGATGTAAACCCTAGGTTATAAGTATTTTTTATACGCAACAACCGGTGTAACTGAAAAATTAAGGCTAATTAACCATTTAAAAGATTAAAAATATATATATAACCTTATTAGCCAATTGATCACATATCTCGTGGGCCTATTAAGAATTTTACAAAAATGCTGTTTAAAAAAAAATCTCGTTTTCATGTCCATTCCTTTTAGAATCCCATGACCGGTGGAAGTTCCATTCAAATTTATAATAAACGAAAGGTAAATCTCCCTTTCTTCTTCCATACATATAGTGTGCACAAGTATATATTAATATATTATCTTAAGCATTTGATGCCCACTTTAGTTCCTCTCTCCTCCCGTTGCCACGAGTTGCATGATTCTTCAAAATGGCGGAGCTATATAGGGGCCCGGTGGCTCTGCCCTCTATAAATTTCTATTTTAGAGTATATTTTGTATATTTTTTTATAGATATTTAAAAATACTATAAAATTAAAAAAATAATTAAAAAGTAACAACTATTTTCATTTTGAGAACACTAAATTACAATGAATAATATTGTGCGATAATGATATTGCGTTTGTCGAATGACATGATAACAACAATATTCGAGAATAATTTTTCAATTTATAAAATTGTCCCATAAAACTCAAATGACTGAATTTAGTCTTAAAAAAATCATCAAACCAAAATTTATTTCATAATTCGGTCTCCTCCAACCTCCGCCACTGCAGTTCAAATCAAGTTTTTAAATATCTATAAATTCTATGACACTGTTATACTCGAATCTATTAGATGATTTTTGGACTCTCGGCATATTCGGTCCACTATAGGATCCGAACCATTGCTCAAAATGTTAGTGGACTTCATCCGTTCATGTCGTTTTTGGTCCAAAAACCTATTGTGGACTCCATCCCTGGCTTGAGAAATTCGGGGTCCCAGACAAACTTATAAATGAGGGTCTTATATATTTTATTAAATAAAATTTCAAAATAATATTGTTTTTAAATCTTACAATAAGATTACATGATGTAACATATGTTTTCTTTTTATTCACATTTGTAATATGTTAAGTCAAAATTTAGTACCAAAGACCCAACTTAATTAATTTAACCACACTAAAAAGGAATTAAAGTCTAATAAAAATTTAGAACTTAGTACAATAAACCCAATAAACGAAATTTAAAAAAAAAATGAGCATTAAACCCTACTCAAAAGTGTGCAAGAGCTAGTGCTTTTCACTGTGCTAGGCTGCTAGCATTCTTTTAGTGATTTAATGTGCTGCATTTATTATATGATACAACTTTAAAGGTATATCTTATTGGACCCTAAAATGAGTTTTTTTTGTGGGCCCCAGACCCGGGCCTATCCTGCCTGCCCTCAGGGCCGGCCCTGGTGGGCTCCAAACTATTCTTTTTCGATTTACTAAAACTGAGCGCTTGTTCTCATGCTTCAAATTGTTCTTTCTCTCCAAATTTCTTTTCTTGTCAAAAGTTGATACTATTATTATTATTATTATTATTAATGAGGTTATCATGCATCGTTTGCAAAATGTAAAGTGCTATGGCAGCTTACATGCTTAAAATCTTTTTTCTTCCTCAATCATGTACATAAAAATCATTAATTCATCACAACAACCCCCCAATTCCCAAATTCCCGAGATTTTTTTTTTATTTTTTTTTTGCTAAGCAAAAAAATTTATTAATCTTTGAAAACGAATTACAAATATTAAAGGGACCCGAGACTGAAAACGCCAAGGGCTCAAAAGGGAAAAAAACAAAAAACAAGGAGGGTGGTAAGATACCAACCAAAATCTGAACCAAAATCCAGAAAAGACATTCCTGAGACACCCCAAAAACAACCTAAGAACACCTTCCCCTAAGCCAACCAAGAGCAAGCAAAGACAGAAGCAACGAAAACAACCAGAGAAAGTTTTTGTGCATATCACGGGTTTGCTGTTAGTTTTCTTTCTTTCTTTTCCCTTTTTTTTTCTTTTACCACAATGGACCTAATATTCTGCCTCATATTTTTCTTTTTGGTTTTTCTTTGTTTTTTGGTGAACATTTGAGGCATTCAATGAAGATTTAAAATTTACCATATAGTTTGAATCATGTCTCTTTCAAGCACAAGAATAATTAATCAATAATTATCATCTTGCCCTAGGACCAAGAAGACTTCTCTGTCCATTGATCTAATCTAAACAAACGGTAACATAACAATGTTAGACTAAAATAATCGAACGGAACACAGGTGTGAGAGCTGGATTAATGTGACCCAGTCATCTAAACCTGAATGATAATCTAAAATTTAAGCTCAATTATATCCTAAACGCGTAGATTAGTTCTGCGAAAAGATTAAAAATTTAAGAATCTTTGAGTTTAGATCTAACAATATTTTCTTTTTCTTTCCAGTGTTTAGGTGACCAAAACATGAGTACAATATTGTTTCTGAAAACTAAACCCGCCCCCACGATCTCAAGTCACCACAAGTCACCAAATAGGAGTAAAATATTCCTAAAGCTGAGCCACCTCTAAGAATCTGCACATGCTATGCACATCACTCTTGAATTCAACCAAAATCTAAAGAAATACATACTCGTATGATTCACTAGCATTGAGTCCGTTCGACGCATGGGACAAGTACTATCCGCCCCGATCTGCCTTCATACCCATCCCTAAACCAGAGGTCCATAATGGAAGACAATGCAATTTCAGAAAAATTAAGGAATGTCTATGTATGTAATTGTCATAAACCTGAATGGACGTGAATGTAATTTACCCTATTTTGGAAGTGATTTAGATAGGGGAGTGATTTCCACGGCCCCAAAATTGTTATCCACATCCTTTTTTTTGTCTTCTAATAAAATTTTCACAAATAAAAATTTCACCAAAAAACAAAAAGGGATGTGAATATCATGTACATTTAGATATTGTAGACTTCCCTTGCTACCAGCTGAATATTATGAGGAACAAACACTTCTCCAAATTGCAGAAAAACTTGGGAAACCTTTGAACTTATAAAGATATAGATAGATAGTTATATATATATTCGTAGAGGTACTCCTACTGCAAACGAGCTGAATTTTAAAATATTTAAGTTCGTTCGTTATGTTTTTCAACGAACTCGAGTTGAGCTCAAGCTCACTAAAAATTTGACGAGCCGATCTCGAGCTGAGCTTGTCTAGGTTTGACTCGAACTCGAACATGTTCACAAGCCTTAACGAGTCAAAAATACTACTATATATTTATGTTCTCATAAAGGTTTACAACTATAAATAGTTTTTTTATTTTGTACTTAAATAAGCTCATACATATATAAAATTATAAAAACATATTAAAATTTTAAGTTCGTAGTACTTTTAAAATTTTATATATATACAAGATAAAAAAAAATTTCATTATGAACATGTAAAAGTTCTTACATGTTCTAAGTTATATGTGAAATTCTTACGAAATATATATATATATACAAGGAGCTTCCAACAAGTGTCCCTTATTGAACTTACCATAAAGACCTCCCATTTCCGGATCAAAATTTGACGATCCAAACCGCTCAATATTTTTAAAACGTGTTTTTAAGGGACCCCGCGAGAAATCGTAAAAAAAATACCCGTAAGGGCTTGATCCGATCAGTTTTCGATAAAAACGTTATATCCGATCAGTTTTCAATAAAAACGTTATATATAACGTTTTTATCGAAACTGATCGGATCAAGCCCTTCCGGATATTTTTTTTTATGATTTCTCTCTGGAGCCCTTAAAAACACGTTTTAAAAACATTGAGCGGTTTGAATCGTCAAAATTAGGTCTAAAAACACAAAAATTGGCTTGGTCCTTATGGTAAAGTTTAATAAGGGTCCCTTATTAGAAGGGGATATATATAGGAAGACGATCTAATGAGGGATCCCTCAACGAGCTAAGTTGCGGACCTCCACTTTTCGAACCAAATTTCGACGATCCAAACCGTTAGATGTGTTTAAAAGGTGTTTTTAAGGGTCCCTTGCGAGAAATGAGCAAAAAAAAAAATACCGGGAAGGGCTTGATCGGAGCAGTTTTTCATAAAATTGCATTTATAGCGTTTTTATGAAAAACTGCTCCGATCAAG